>VZRX01020511.1:145296-183587 GCA_013398075.1 Notiomystis cincta
TTTAAAAAAAAATTTTGAAAAAAAAAAAAAAAAAAAAAAAAAAAAAAAAAAAACAACCAAACCAAAACCAATATTGTCCACAGCTAGTGTAAGGTTTTAGTCCTGTTCAAAAATTCTGACAGAAAATGATATCTATTAATGCATTAAACATTAAAGGCTTCATACTACAAAATTCACACAGATGGTTGCCAATAACATCTTTGATTTTTGCCAGACTCAGACAGCATCACTCATCTGCAATAGTCTGGACTATTAAATCAAAACTCAATCCCATAATGAAACAAATGCCTATCACAAACAAGACAGGAAGTGTGGAAGACAGACTCCTGCATCAGAAGGAAGAAATACTAATCACTACTGAGATAATGGACATTTATACTTCAAATAATGGACATTTATACTTCAATTTTTTTCTGCCAAACTTTAGTACTAAGATTTCCCCCTGAAGTAGGCAATGTAGATCTTTTTATCTTTGCTCAACACAGAAAAGAACTGTATATCATTATTACTTTCAAAGACACCATTCTGCAATAATGCACCAACTGGGAAAAAAAGATTGGAGGTTTTTTGTCCACTAAGGTTAACACTCAAACTGATGCTATTGCAGGAAGCCAAAGTTAGAGCACCATCAGTAAAATTTCGACCACACATGGACACAGAGCTTCAAGGCAGGAAATCAGGCATTTTGCCTTGCTGACCCTCACACACACAGCACTGCCTCTCCTCCAATCTGGGCTGCATTAGTTTGTCTGTACTCTCTGAAAAAGTAGTCCTTTAAACTGGGATCCTGTTAGTTCAGCCCTGAGCAAAGGCAGATTGCAAGGCACAGAGGGGAGCAGTAATTTTAGGCAAATTTTATACCAAGTGCATAAACTGAGCCCTTTAGATACAATTTAGGTCCTGTGTGCAAAACATTCAATATTCCCACTGTGTATCACATATATCTATCAGACCTGGGAGCACATAAAGTTAACAATACACAAACTTATTCATGGGAAAGACTGAGGGGGAAAAATTTCAGAAAAGACTGGGCAATTTACTGAGGCACCCCAGGAATTCTGCACACTTGCAAGCAGCAAGGCGATTTCACACTATGCAGGCACACTGGAGTTAATCTCTTTCTAAAGAGAGCTGGAAAACCTCCTCCTGGATGCTAAGGCTAACAAGGAAAGGCTGGGGGCTCAAGTCCGCTGAAGTTACGGCCTATTCATCCGCAATCTCTCAGAGGAGAGGTCACCAACTGTGCACCCTTAGTGGAGATCTCACACAACCTCCACAAAGAGCCCTTATCATAGAAACTGACGTAAGAGGGGGAGAGCCAGAATTAAAGCGTGATCCAAGCATGACTGCTAAGCCCAGTGCAGTGCAGAAAGCTTTTGTGCTGCTCTCAAACCTACCAAAATAAGGAGAAGTCTTGAAATTTAACAACTCAAAAGACTCCAACAGGAAAAATTACTCCAGCCTAGATTGCACTTTAAGGCTGCCCAACTCAAACCATTAGAAACTCTTCAGTCAAAATTTAAATCCTTCTGCAGAATTTTATGAGCTACCATTCTCCAGAATATGTTGGAATACATGGAATATCAACCTTAAGGTCAAAAACTGTCAAAAAGATGAGGTCAAAGCCATCATCTAGTTTGGAAGTCATGAATGGCATATAACAGACAAAAGCAAAATGTCACTCCTATCATCTAGTGTTTTCACAATGCATACTACCCCACTATTTTTAAGACTGAGCTCTCCGCCTCTTCCCACTATATATGACCATATACTGACATTTAAGTCATCCCAAAGTAGGCGAGAAAATAAAGGGATTTGAGGAAAAAGACTCCTTGTACTCATGTGCATGATGCATATGCATGCATATATATACATATTCACACACAAAAAACATACACATGCATATACAGACAGTTAATCACAGACTCACTTTGTACTAGAAAATTGGAGAAAGGCAAAGGGTAAGAGAATAAGTACACTTTCAAAAGTACAACAAAATTCTAACAAGTAATTTAAACTTCCACTAGATGATAGAAAACAAAATAGAATTAACTGGTCTCTGGCAAGTGAGAGAAGAGTTGAAATCACAATCACGGTGTAAGAGCAAAGAACAAAATTAAGAGATACATTACTACAAAGAAGAAAAGGCAAGCAACAAAAACAAAATCTAAGGGGCAACAAGAATTCACAAAACCTAAGAAAAACAACAGTAATAACCATCTTGAACTCAAGCCACAGCAGCATTCTCAAATTTAGCTGGTAGAATAAAGAGCCACAGGGATTAGAAAAGTCCTCAAAGATAAGAGAGATCCTAAAATATTAAGGGAATAAGAAACAAGTTGCTCATCAAACTTGGAAGAACTCAAACGACATGAGTCAGAATGTCCTATCTTTTCAATGATTTGCTTTGAACAGTGGATAAATAAAGTGAGTACAGTCAACTGGCTTGACTTTTTACACCAGTCACGCTATCAAAAAATTAGTGCCACCTCATTTTAGAATCCCCACACATTGCTCTAATGCCTTACCTCATTTTGCTTGTATTTTGGGAAAAAAGCACCAAAATATTGAGCCATTACACACAAGCTGAACTTCACAAACTGAGCTTCAGAGAAGTGGTGTGTAGCACATTTCTCACACAGACTAATAACTCAAAACCTATTTCTAGACTAATGAGTAAATATGATATGTCAAAATTCCTTATATTTTGACTCGTATATCCAGATTAACAGTTGAATTGCAGCCTAGATGCACCTTTACAACAATTTAATATTTCAGTTAAGACTACAATGGGTAACAGCACTACACAAGCAGAAGCATTTTTATCAGGCTTTCTAATCTTAACCAACAAGGAGCTACGAACATTTAAATTCACGATACAGCCTTTCCTTCAGGGCAGTCATAATCTGATCTGCCCTTATCTGCTACATTGTCTAGTTTCTTTCAAACAGCTTGTCAAAGATGACACATTGAAGTCTATTTTGAATTGAGCAACAGATTCAAAAGCAGAACGAGGAGGACTAATAAGAAAGGAAAGAACAGGATAGTCCATCAAAAGAGATTTCTGGGTCAGGAAGAGGCCCAAAAAAAGGCCTGATACACACATGCGAAACCAGAAAAACCCCCAAACTTCCTAGAGAAAATGAAGAAAATCTTCAGAACCACTAAGTAACAATTCAAAGTGTTTCTTTGGCATTTAATTCTCACTACTGGATACATGTTTCAGATAACGGCAGCTTTAAAAGGTGTATTATTAAACATATAGACCCCTTGAAAACTCATCTATTTTTCACTAGCAGGAAAGCACAGATAAAGACAAAATTAAGATTAGGTCACCTGCTCTGATAGTGTGTGTTGCCCTGTTGATAGATACTATCCACATGTTGAGATTAAAGTTGAAAAAAAGAAGTGCTAAGGAAAACCCTGAAAGATAAAATTCCCTAAATTTACAAAAGCACAAACAATTTCAGAAGGGGGAAATACACATTAACTTCTCCAGTCACCGAATGCTACTTTCCAAAAGCAAAGGGTTTGGTACCTTTTTTGCCAGCCCCAAGCAATAGTGTTTGATGCCTCCAACCTTCTTCCTCTTTTTCCTTTCCACTCATGCACTCACACTCCTTTCCTCTAAAAGGATTAATCAGTCCTTAAAACCAGAGCATAAGTCCTTGATGCTCAAACTGATCAGGTGCCTCTGAATCAAGCTTTGTCTGAATCAAGTAGGTTACAGCGATTGTGTATGATACTACTTTTGAAAGTCACCAACCAGCTCTATTTCCTCAACCTAACATCACAAGCTGTTCCAATCCTATATTTCACAAGGTTGTCCCTTTCTCCTTCACCATTTTTAAATGCTAGTGTTATAAAAAGGAGTTGAGCATTAGCTGAAAAGTCTATACATTCTAATTTTGGGGGGTCCCATTTGGTTCTAAACCACTACTAAACACTGTTTGCCTATTTTCTGCTACTGCTTCAGAGCCACACACAGAGAAATCACTGATTTTACAGTCTCTCGTACTTGTGACCCCTTTACCACCAGCACTTAGGGCAAAACACTCAAAAACCCATTATCAGCTATATATCTAGTGCTAACCATTTGTTGCAATGGGACATATTTATAAATAATGCTGAAATTATAGAGAGGCAGCATCTAAGCTTCCTTACACACAGAAAAATGCCCCTGAGAGAAGCCAATGGCCAAGAGTTTCCCTTGTAGGCAAACAAATGTAATAAATTGGTTTGGAACACTTGTCACACAAAATCATTGTGTTTATTTTTGTATCAGCTGCTTTCATTACTACCAAAAGAAATCTCTTTTCTGGTTGAGTTAGTGAAAACAACTGGCCTACTGCTAAAGATGAAAGAGATAAATTGTCAGTCATAAGCAGGAACTTACAATTTTAGAACCATATTTAAGGAAGTAAAAAACAATAAAAAATTGTTTATTATTTAAAATTTGTTATTTTTAAAATTATATAAAATTTGTTAAAACCCACAACCTACAATGAGAGCCATAGGTTTTCTTTTAAGGAAAACCATTATAAGTAAATTGCTTTTTAATCAGGTTATTAGTTTAAATTCTCTTCAGATATAGGATGTAGGAACATCTTATTAAATGCACAACTACAAACAACAACTTGGAGAATGATCTTGGTTCAATCCTTGGTTAAAGTTAGCCTGAAGCAGTGCATACAGACAGGTTTATTGATTATTTTTGGACACAAAGATCTTGCATTTATGAAATCAACCTGCTTGAGGCAAATATAAACTTACAGAGAAACTCATACACTGAAGTTTACACTACACTTGAATGGGAGATATTGATTCTGTCTTAACCATCAGTTCATTCCACTGAGTACTAACCAGTGCTGCTGGCATCACTGAAGAGAAACAACACTGTTCAAGTTTTAGATTTTCAAATATTCTTTCACACGGCTTTTCAGAAGTGTTTTAATAATAAAATTGGATTTATAGAATAATGAGATACCCTTGACACCACTGTAAGTACAAAGCAGAGTAGACTTTTTAAGCTTAGGATACAAAGTTTTATCAACTATTCTTCAAGACTTATCTATGGAATATAGTATTTGGAAATAATTCACTGGTAACCACACTTTCAGCTTTCTGGATTGCAAGCAGCATCTTTTATTTCTTAGTGTCCCTTTATACAGGGATGAACCTGCATCTTCTCACTTTCACCTTGAAAATATTTAAGCAGTACATTTTTCCTATTCTGTTTAATCTATATTTCTTAGCCCAGTTTCCCTACACATTAAAAGACTTTTTTCTATCACGCTGCACTGCACTGAGTGTCTGGATTAAAACAGTTTATTGATTTTTTTTTTTTTAATCCACTTTTCTATACAGAATGGTTTAAAGTAAAAGAGGAAGATTGTCCCCACAGTANTGGGTTTTTGGTTTAAAAAGGTTTTTTGTTTTTTTTTTTTTTAATCCACTTTTCTATACAGAATGGTTTAAAGTAAAAGAGGAAGATTGTCCCCACAGTAGTTCGTATTTCACAATACATGCTGTTTCTTCCTTGCCCGCCTTCCCAACAAAAAATACACAATACTTCTCAAGCAGTTTACGTATTTGATTGCAATTCTTAGGAATAGTTTTGGAGCACCTACCTCCACAACCAATAGGATCTCGACCATATCAAGAAGGGGGAATATATGGGGCAGGGGAAATCAATACAAAAGGTCTTCTGGAGAACACAAGCTAAAAGTCCTCAGATGTCATTAAAAGGACTCTCTTCTGAACAAAAATACAATGCTTCTCCCTTTTAACCAGCTAGTCCACTGTATCTGCTTAGATCCATCCAGGTTAAATTACAGAAAACTTTGTAGTGAGGGTAAAAACAATTGAAGAATTAAGGAATTTTACAAAAAAATGTAGAACATGCACAATTAACAGAAGCAGAGTCAAGAGATTCTTCAGAAGAAAGAGGCTCATCTGGAACTCTCAAGAGATGGGGAAAAGAGAATATAATATACTGTTTACTCACAAAACCCAAACACATGAATCTAAGGGCAAATAAAAAAACCGCTGTGTACTCAGGTTTAATAATGGAAAAGAAAAGCATCTTGGGATTACTTCTACCATCACTTCCTGGTAGGCAGCAGAGATCATAAGAAATGGTTGTCCAAAATGAAAAGAAACCTAGAGCTTTGCACCAGCAGGATCAAGAAAAAACAAATCTGCTCTGAAGTCCAAAATAAATCTGAATCATGAATATCTACAAGCTATATAACAATATGAATAATAAATAGTCCAGATGAGAGAAAGTAAATATTAGTTCTTTTAACAAAATCATTCCTTTGGAGATGAAATAAAATACTGGCTATTTTTACTTAGCTTAGTTCTCACATTTTCATCCCCTTAAAAGTAGAACTGTATCCCTGATGACAACGCATTTTCTTGGCAAAGTTCAGTATGACCTTAAGAGCTCCCAGCTCTTTAAAAGCTGTACTGAAATCTTGTACACTTTTCAAGACAAGGTGGTTTTATTGCCAGTTAAACACTTGCATTAATTTCTGTAGCTAGGGGAAAAAAAATACAGTGTATGAAGGAGGAAATTAAATACTGTGTATGTAGCATGGCTCAGGGAACCCAAGTATGAGATCTACTGGAAGAAAAATACCATCTTCCTCCCCCATGCTATTCATAAACTAGACATGTCTGCTTTTCAGTAAAGAGCTAGATTAAAATTCGTTTCCCCTGCTCTCATACCAAACTTTTTGTAGTTTGCATTCTTAATCCACTTTCTACACTGGTTCAGCACACAGAAGAATGTTCTTACACATGCACATTGACAATATGTTTAGTTACAGCTGAAAAACTGTTCCAAAACCCCTAAAGCTTATTTTTAATGAGTTTTATATATCTAATTCTGAATACAGAAAAATAAACTCAGTTTTGTCATATGCACAATGCCACCAAAAGATTAGCCTTTTCCAACAGCAATCAACTCAGCCAGCAAGAACTAAGGACACACAAGATAAAGGCTACGGAGCAGAGCTGGTGGACAAAGATTATGTCTGTCCAGGTGCTCTTCATCAGGGGTCTGCAGATCGGAGAACAAAAGAGAGCTCTGCTTTGACAGAGCTCAGCTCTTCTAGTAGTGACTCAAAACTACCAGAGAATACTAGGAAGGTAAGTTTCTCATCCTTCCATCAAGGTATCTATTAGTCTCTCACTGAGTGCAAACAGACAACCACTTTTCAGCTTTTGTTTTCATTTTCCAGTGAAGACACTTTCAAGGATTTCCAAGCAACCATTACATTAGAGTTTGGAATCCAAGGTGTGCAGTTATGTTAGCTATGACCCAGGCAAAAATTGTGAAGCTTGAGAGCATGCAAGCACTGACATTTGAACCCAGATGTTCAACAAAAGATGTTCTGCTAGACCAATTATACCAATTCTCTTCAAGTGGCAGAGCTAGCAAAGCTGAGAGCACACCACAGCAAAAATATCTGGATAATGTACTGGGAGGGCATGGTCCTGCCAAGGTAGCAAGCAGGGTTGAGCCATCAAAAGCAGAATCTGGTCATTAGAACAGCCACCTTGACTGCTCAGAGACCTTAGAACTAAAGGACTGTGTCCTGTAAGGTCTTGCTCTTTTTCTTTCCAGACACTGGAAGATCTACTATATCTGATCTACCCAGCTGACCAGAAAAAGGATGTGCAAGACATTTTAAAAAGTACATAATTAAACTCAATTTTCTGGTAGTAAATTCACTTGCATTTTTGTGATCCCTGCTGCTGTCCTCAAAGAAAGGATGTATTTTCTCAACAATGTTAACGTCTACAGCAAAATGGCCCTAAATATAACTTATATAATTTAATTAAAAAAAAAAAANTCCACATCTTTCCTGAAACCTTTCACACACACAAGAAAAACAAAAACTGAAGGGATGAGCAAACCCAAGCCATAGTACGTATTTAACACTTATAAAAGGTTAAAAACTTTGAAATATGCCACTTTTTCTATTAATTTTCCAAGTGCTTAATGCTCAAGGGTATGTAATAATATGGAGGGGGACTGGTTTTAAACTGGAACACGTTTTGTAACAAAACAAGAATCTGTTAGCAACAAACAACAACAAACTAGATTTCCATCATATGGGCTCCGTGTAAAAGTAAAAATATATTTCACCTCAGAAGCCTACCTTTCCAGAAGCTAACACAAGCTATGGGAATTCATTCTTAATTGTTTTACAGCATCTTATACAGCTACATGGCCCAAAATAACAAAAAAGATATTTCTCCTTTTCCACTGGTCTCTCATGGTATTTTGATACAGCCAAGTACCAGAGCAGAAGCATAAAAAAAGTCTCTAACCAACAAAAAAATTATTGGATGAACGTATTTTTTGTTGTGCAACCAGCAAACTATACAGAAACATACTCCTTTCACAGGGAGGAGAGCTGCAGCGGAGAGAACAAAAAATGGAAAAACTGTTCTGGCAGTCAATACTTCTCTTATCCTAGAAAAACATACTGCATGTCATCCATTTTGAAAAATGTATTAATAAAAAAATTAAATTCTTGAATCCTCAAGCTGCCAAATTTCATTGCAGTGCAAGAAAACCAAGTGTAGCTTTCTCTTCCTCCTACTCATGATCTTATCAAGTTCTTGCATTAGTCTTCCAATGACTCACATGCAAACAAATTTTCATCTTTTAAATAGTTTTTATTGAAATTACTACTGATAAGACTTATAGAGAAGCAAACAAGGAGAAAAAGTGCTTTATCAAAATCAAATAGGGAAAATGTGAATAAATATACTAACTCTAAAGTTTCTGGGTGAATGCTTATCTGTGGGTTGATAGCAGTCCTGTTACGAGTAATGTTTAACTATTAAGGATAATAATTAAGATTTATTAAGAGTACACTAGATATGTATTTTGGTCAATTAAGGTATTGTTTGCCAAGACAACTCTGCTTTCAGATGATTGAAGAATAACCTGGAAAATCTGTCAGAATTCTATAATTTAATACATTCACATATTACCTAGTAACATTCCTTTCTCATCTTGAAAAGGTGACTGCAAGGAAAAGGATTTTCAACTTCTGTTTTTAAACTCTTGGAGGAATGCATACTGTAGACATTACTCCAACTATCTAAAAGATAAAGTTAATAGAACACTACAGAACAGTCAGATATTCAGCAGCAGCTACAGCTAGCTTTTCCATGCAGTTAACACATTCTGGCCCATCCACTTCCTCAGCCCTGCTTAAATCGAGGATTTAAGCTTTTCTTTATGAAATGTTTCCAACACTGAAGTCTCTACACACAACTTTAGTATTATATTCAGAGTTTTCCCTGATTCTTTCCTAAATGAAAAACAGTTATTCCTGACATAATTTGTTTGCAAGGGAATTTTAAGCCTTCAGAATGAAGGCACAACAGCCATGTGCTGCAGCATGATTCATACCTTTCTTAAGCATTAACCGAAGAAAGAGCTGAATTAAATTGTTCGGCCAATCTGCCAGCACAAATAAGAACCTGAGTAAATGGAAGTTTTCCTTCTAATTCAAAAGGGTTTGTTAAGGGCAGAATTCCCTTCAGTGCCTCCACAGTGACCCGCAGAAGAACTATACCCAGAGTTCATGGCTCACTGCTTGGCCATGGGCCATCCCCTGCACTGCGCGTAAGTTGGCACCACCCGCCTGCTCAGAGCTGCCAGCTGAGCTGTGTGCTCTGCCAGGAAGCCATTATTCTGTGGATTCAGAAAAGTCTGGGGGAAAGAGCAACTGATAACCAATTATTCCTTAAAAACAACTTTAAAAGTAGCAAGCACATTAGACTACATCACTCTGCTCCAGACATTTTCTACCATCAATTTACTGCAGTCACAAAGAGCAGCGTGTTTGCTTCACTGCTACACTTAGCAGGCTCAAATCAATTATGTGCAGTTCTGATGACATTTAACTGTTAAAAAACCAAAGTGCCTGGACATGCTTGCTCCACTGGTGCTTGCTGTGCATCCAGTCCCCTTGTTGTGAGGCCATTCACAGTAAATACACCTTGAGCCTCATCTCTGATCAGTCCATCAGTCATATCAGCTGATGATTTGTTATAAAATACACTTCCTAATTGCAATAAATGCAACCTATAAATATGTCTGAAAACCAGGAAACCCTTCACTTCCCTGGTGATGGCCTACACTGCACGGCCTGTAGAATGCCTCACTTTTTGGCACACAAGTGAGCATCGAAATGGCATAAAAAGCAGAAGAGACTAATAGCCAGTTTTGCCATCCATCTCACACTGTACAGCGTGGGTTCTTACTTCAAACAAACAGTAAAATGTCCCAGTAAGAGAAGAAATATTCAATTTTTCTTAATTTGCATGACTAGAGTCTAAGGTACCTATGGACATAATTAGGCCCTAGTTCCTTCAAATACTTAAACACGAAGCCACCTCATTAATCTTCTGGATAGATTCACAGACAGCCTTATTTTCATTTTAAATGGAGAAACTATCCCAGAATGAGTGTGTGGTAACAAAGGCAAGCCCATTTGTCAAACATCCAAAATTATTATTTTGGAAACAAATAGACACATGCAATTTAATTTGATTTTGCTTAGCAAGTGCTAAAAGCCAAGCAATGTGATACTAATTAGTTCACGCTGACAACAAAAGAATTTCCCAGTTACTCTAAGGATGGCTTTTTGGAAGTCAATCCTTATTTGACCAGAAGTTCACAGAATTAAGAGTCTGCAAATATAGAGAAAGGCATAAGAAAGATAAAATACGCATTATAATAATTCATTTACTACTTTAACAGCTGTATAGTACTTTTAGAAAACAAAAGTCACTGTTTCACATGATTATTAGTTCTCTGCAATAACTAATGATTTAAGGATGTGGAATGGGTTAGCCTCATTTTTAGGTAACTTGATTCAAAGCCAGAGCATTTCTCGTAAAGACAGTAATTTCAAGAAAAGAGAGAACTCAGATTCAGTCAAGATAGCAGGCAGGTGCCCAGATAGAGAAAAAAAATTTAAAAGTCAGTTAATAATGTCTTCAATATTACACAAGTGGAGACAAAAAAATTAACCAGAAGTCAATTAAGACATTTCCATCTCATCTTACAAAAGCAATCCCCCCCCAAATCTCTACCCTCCTTCCCTCCCCACCAACAGTTTATCTGTACAAAACTGAGTCTTAATCAAACTTTTTTTGACTGAGACTCAGTGGGAAGTTTCAGTAAAGCCTGGAAAATTAACTATTTGGCATACTGCATCATAGAAAAAAACATATTAAGTTAGAGGAATTTTATAAAAAAGCCAAGTAATAAAGCTTTGTAAATGTCCTACAGCCAGGCCCTTGAGAAAGAAAACTCATTCAGGAAGGAGGCAGCCATAAAGGTAGAGCTATGACACTTCTTCCACTTTAAAACAATAAGCTGATACTGATAATAATTGGGAGAGGGAAAGGGAAGGGGAAAAAAAAAATAATCAAAGCTACTTGGGTTTATCATTACACAAACAAACAAAAAAAACCCCAGTGAATTTTCTTCATCAATACCAAAAAAGATACCTTGACAGTTAGAGGGATGAAAAAAAAGAAAAATCTCTCAAGTACCCTGTCCACTAGATCTACTTGGTATAAATTTTAAGACAAAACTTTTACATAAAGGCACTTCAAATCCTCCTCAGTAAGCAGATTGGATTTACATTTATCATGTAAAAGCAGATCTTTTGCATAAAACTCATTTCAGAGATGCATGTAGTTAAAAGTCTGTCATCATTAATTGGCAAAGGGATTTTGAGCACTTAAGAGCCACCTAATTGCTAAAGCAATACTGGAGATTAGCACTATGACATTTCTAATAACTTTCAGTTCTGCAGAACTGCTTTGGGGAAAATCTGATCTCTCTGTGGTGCCTTCAGAGTAATTCAAAATCATCATGACTATGAGGAACAGAAGAAAAAAACAAAATCAGACAATACCACAGATTCTTGGAAGGCACAATCAAAGTAAAAATACTGTTCAAATTAACCATGAATACTTATAAGTATGCATATTGAAGTTAGACACAGATCTCTAGCCCAGAAATGCTGAGCAGTTTTATACAGTGTTTTAACTCCAGAAAGACATTCAAAGCGTGCAGCATCTAGAAAGGTGCTGCAAATAAACAAAATACCTTAAATGTATCATTATCATGCTTCTACAAAGAAGCTCTTGAGAGTTGCTGGAATATTATAATCCTTGCCATAGGTTTCAGTACCGATCAATAAAAAAGCTCCTGAAATACAACTTCTTTTCTCTTGCAGGCACAAATAAAGAAAGTTGCAAGTGAAAGGCCATTTCCATCTCCACATTCATTTCAAGAGGCATCTTTGCAAGAGGCTAACTAGAATTCCCAGAGAATCATTTTATACTGAGCCCCCTGAGTCTTCAAAAGCAACCATACTCCTTTCCTGTTTAAACTAAGGAAGGAAGCCTTGTCTTAATTGATCGGTCATGCTCTGAACAAATGTTTTCACAACCACAAATCCAAACCACTGCAGACTTTACAGCTTCAGAAGATACAAACTTTAAAAGATATCCTCAACCTAATAACTTGCAATAGAAGAACAGCAAGAAATGAGACAGAACAATTTTCCAAGTGAAATCTTCCTTGACTGAAAAATCTTAAAAGTCAACCCCAAAAAAATGACTGGTTGCAAGATTGCTCTGTGCCCTCAAAGTTTTTCCTAAATTTTGTTTTTTAAATGAGAGAATGAAGGGCGCAACATCAAATTCTTTTAGTCTCAGTTTTATCAAAGGACATCAACTATTAATTGCCAGACTTTAGTAGAAGGCATACATGATGTAAAGAAAAAAACTATTAAAAATAGTGCACCTTCACATTAAGGAACAGGAAATTTTTCTTCACTCAGCTGTAAAGGAAGAAGTAATTTCTCCCCTCACTGAACTGATAGACTGTGTGCATCTCTCTCTCTGATAACCTGAGCTGTCAAGCTCTGAGTTGAATATCCAGGATCTGCTTAGCCTGGGACACTACTTACACAGTAGGAATACATTCATGTTTCTCACATACTCAATTTCTGAAAGGCTTTTTTTCCATCCAGATAATTCAATGTTCTTTACAAGTCACGTCTTCCATTATTCAACTTGTCGAAATTCACTTTCAAAAACCACAATTTTGCAGATAGCAACCTTAAAAAAAGCCCCTAACTTCTTCAGAGCATCATGGAACTGGCATTCGTGCTAGTTCAAAAACAAGAATGTTTACACCAAGCTGTGATCACAAAGACCTGCATATAATTTGTGGGAAATAAAGTATGAAAGGGTAACAACATAGGGAACCAATACAAGGAAGACCAAATATTACAAGAATTTGCATTTTGATATTTAATCTTTTTTGACAGGCATATAATTTGTGTCAATTTTCAAGTACTCAGACAAACTAAGAAAGACAGACAACAGATGACACAAGAACTTGAATTTTAGCCAAAACAATGATTTACATAAAGAAAAAAAATTTCAATTTCTACTGATTTTTCTTATTAATTTGCACTGTTGATCATTTTTCTCCCCCTACCATTATTATCAAAGAAATTCAAATTACTCTAGAAATTTATTTCCTATAGATCTTATTCTTCAAAGAAATTTAGAAGGTACAGAAGAAGCCTTTAGCAACATGCATTTAAACAGGTAAGTATATCTCTATTTTAGAGTAATTTTCAGCTAGGGACACTGTCCAGATGAGATGCTATCTCCTCTCAACTTCTTTCTAAAATAGCAGTAAACCACTAGTAACAGGAGTATCACATCAAACGAAGGCAGAGTCAAGATGTCAACTTCCTTCATGACTGTCAGACATTACATTAATCCTCCCTTAAGAACACTTTTTCAGGAGTTAATAGAAAGCAAATTTACAGCGAAGCATCCCTGTTCCAGTATTCTTGTTCAAAACTTTCCCAAACACTATAGAAATACAAATTTCATTATTTAAAGGACGTCATTATTATTTATCTGAGAAACTACACAACCTAGGAAAATCTGGCAATGAAAACAAGTGCCAGTTTTAGATTAGTGACCTTTTTGCAGCACCCCAAAGAAAACATTTAGTTCCCCTGCTCAGACAGAGTTGAAATTTAGATGAATGCTACACCTGCTCCCAGAGGCTAGAGAAATTGGAGTGCCTCTTTTGTAGCCCCAGCAGCCAGAAGGTAACAATAAAATTCATTTCTTCCCAGAACCACAGTCAGGGATCAGAACCACTAAACCTTTGTTTAGTATTGTGATTACTAAGAGACTTTTCAAAAACATTAAGAACTGTGAAGGACTCACTGGAGTTGGGCAGGCAATGATCAGCAAACTGAAGGAACACAAATGCTTGTACACCCAGTGTGCTATGCAACACAACCTACCAATCAAGGGAAGAGTGGTCAGTATCTATTTACCAGGCTGCAGTAAAAGAACAGAGGTGACTGCATAAAGTGGCTATGGAGATGAGTTAAGACAGGGAAGACAAGAAAGTAGGATGGAAATGTTGGAATAATGTGAAGAAACTGCAATACACTGCACCAGCTGTAACCTTCCCATTAGAAATCACCAAGCTCAGAGGTCCCATCCAAAAGACCTCCGCTGCATGTTCCACCCAGACTATCAGGCTCTAGCTCTCGTTTTAATTGACAGCCAAGTTTCAAAACTCATCATTCAAAGGACTACTGTGGAAGGGAAAACACACATTTGACTTCACTGACAAATCACATTTTAGTCATCAAAACCTTTCTGAGAAAGTGGCAGGTCTGTACTTGACTGATTATCAGTGGCTCTACTGATTATTCACTGAAGACAAAGAAGAGCAGTTCTGAAACTGCAGAAACAAGATAGAACCTCTCATGCAAAACCAATCTGACAAATACATTAGGAAAAAAATGTTACTGATATGATTTCAAAAGAAAGCCATTAAGGAACATTAGATGTATTCATCCTTCCAGCAAGATGTTTTCCATGTCTAACACAGGGCCATTAAAAGTTGCATTGAAAATGACCACTCACAAGGGGCAGGAGTGTGGGGGTTGTAGCAAAGCTTCAGAGGGCACACTGGCAGTGCCTGTTTCCTGGGCAGCACACACACAGTGCCAACAGAACAGTCAGGAGGCTCTTTATAATGAAACACTATAAAAACCCCCCACATTTAGAACAGGCCCAGAGATTTTATATAGTCATCACAGAGGCACGCAGCAAGCTGCATCTC
Organism: Notiomystis cincta; assembly: GCA_013398075.1. Lineage (NCBI taxonomy): Eukaryota > Metazoa > Chordata > Aves > Passeriformes > Notiomystidae > Notiomystis > Notiomystis cincta. Next base: position 160,523 of record VZRX01020511.1, read on the forward strand.
TAAATCAATTTCAAGAACAATCAATACTCCTCTAACACACCAAGCAGGCTAGATAAGTAAAGTTTTATTTTCACAATTGCTTGTGAGTGTGCTTTATAGCAAAACCAAAAAGCCAGAACCAAGGTCTGCTTCAGTACTAAGCATAATTTTTCTGTGGTCACTCTGCCATGAAATCACTATAATCTCTCTATTTTCTGAGTCAACTAAAGAAGTATTATCACAAGAAGTGCCAAGAATATTTTGCCTTATCTAAAATTATAACCCTATATATTCACAGTAAATGAAGAAGTATTTTAAATCTGCAAGGCTATACGTGATACTTTTTAAAAGTGTTACAGAAATGCTATGGGATATTGAGTTTGTACTTCTTATAAAAAAGATTCTAGTATGGTAACTCACTGTACTGCACATAAAATACTGATGACTGAATTTCTATAAAAGCTTCTTTGAGTTTAGATGCACTAGAGGTGCATCTTCAGCCATTTATATCTCAATTCTTGAAAATCTATGCCAAGTTGACAAATAGAACATCACAGAAGTGTATTGACAAGAGTGGTATCCATTTTTACCCTCTACTCCTCTAGGGACTCACTTCAGATATACAACCAGCTGGCACACCAAGAAGCAAGTCTTATACTCTAAAATGCTGAACAGCATCACCAGAACCTCAGCCTCTTCTAGATTTATGATTAGTGTTTCAGGACATCTTTTAGTTCCCTGCAATTTCCATAGGTAGTTGCTTTCTACAGTAAAGTGCAATGTTATTACCTTGCTAACTCACAACTAGAGATCTCATTTACAGATGCTACACATTTGAGCTTTGTATGGTGCTTTGTGAAATGAATTCAGTTAGTAAGGACCCAGCAGAAAACACAACTCTTTGCTATCCTGGACTCCAGCAAAAGAAGTGTAGAAGCAGTATAAGAAACTGTACAGGAAGATGTGCCCAGTAAGTACCAGCATTTCAAGTCAGCTAATTCTTCAGCTCCTGAAGCTCAAGGAAGCCAATTACACTGTGATTCAGGTTGTCTTCACTTTTGCTTAGACAGCCTGCAAGTAAGATTTTTCTGTGTTAAAAATATAGGCTGGAAGAAGACAACTATAACTAGAACAGGAATTTGCATTTTCTAAAGCAGGTTTTTGTCAGCAAAAATCAAAAGCACTACAATTAGTCAACATTTAATTATCCCTAGCATGCAAGAAATGAAGATGTAATCAAGAATGATTAGAAAAATTGCAGCTTCAAGTTGTGCAGGCTAATACTGGCACTACCTTATAGAAATCTCAGGGTTGTAATTTCATACAATTTAGCACTACAATTTAGTGCTAGGACTTTCTGAAGACACAAACAAACATGAAATAAAATAGGTCATGCTTGTTTCTCCATGTAAATTTGCTAGGGTTATACTCCTGTATGCTTTGATGTCTGATGAAAAAACATACAAATGCAGAAAAAAACATCACAGCCAACACACAAGGGCTACATTCAGGGAATTTGTTAGACACTGAGGTATTTTAAAGATATGGAGTTCTAATGCTCAGGGCATGGTTTAGTGGCAGACTTGGCAGTGCAGAGTTAAGTGTTCAACTCTACAATCTTAAAGGTCTTTTCCAACCTAAATAATTCTGTGATCCTATGAAATCAAGCATTCAGTAAGCAGATTACAGCTCATTTAAAACATTAACAATGAGGCAATAGATGTGGCTCACATCAGCTGCCTTTACAGTAGTAATTCAGCACGCCAAAGGGAACAAATGCACCAGCAAATATTTTAGAAGTAAGCTGAGGTGAAGTTTAAGAAGTGAATTAACATTTAGTCTTATTTACATTTCCTAAAAAGTGATGATAAAGAACAGGTGTTTGGTCTACCCACTGTCACTTTAAAGGCACAAGATCAAAAATAACACACTTAAATTCATTCTATGATCTACCCTCTTTTTGCTAAGACCCATCTGCTCCTACAGCTCTACAGTGCCCACTCCCTGTGCTCTGCCAACTCTTTTCTCCTAAAGCAGAGCAACTATTCCTGCTGTGCTGTGTTGACAGACTTTGGTATACATCCTTATATGTTTTCTTCTTCTGCCCTTCTTCAACCCTTACTGTTTTGTTTTGGGGGTTTTTTTAGCTTCTTTCCTGCTTCCATTTTCAATTCTGCTTTCCTACCTCTTTGTTTTATGGGCTGCAGAACAGCTGAATCTAGAGCAAACTCTCTAGCAAAGTACTCAGCAGTACTACCCAGTAAATTACCTGCTGCTAAGTAATGATAGATAGTAATCAAGATCATATAAACCAATTAATGTTAATAAAATGCTTAAAAGTGGGCTCCTATAAAAGCCCAGTCTCACACTTGAGCTAGACTGCTTTAAATTAGACCAACATTCACAAGATAAACAGAAAATTGTTTCCTTATCACTACTGCTTTGCTTCCAAATGATGCACTGTCTTACCAGCTTTTACACACCAAAATAAAGGGCACTGGCTCAAAACTTTGAGAAAACCACCTAAGGCTTAGTGACACATATTGAAAGGCAACCAAACTTTAACAGTGAGTCAAAGCAGACATGGCCACTTGTCTAGCATGTTGTCTAATAATCCAGTTATTACATGAAAGGCCTCACACACATTTATTGGACTTCTACCAAGACTAGTAACTGTTTAATATCAATGGTGCTACACTGTGCACTTCTATGTACTCAAAATGTGAGAGTGAACACATCTGTTTAGATTTTACACAGACACTGCTCTAATTGCTGAATGAAACTGCAGTGATAACCTACAGGTTTTAACACATGTGCTTACACATCTTTACTCCATATAGTATCAAGTTGTTAGAGGTCCATGGCCATGCTATTAATGATCTACAGAAGCCCCTTATTCCAAGCCATAGTTCCAATGTTTAAGACGAGCTGGTGCATTTTACTACAATGTAAATGCACCTATGATTGCACTGGATTTGTTGACTACTCACCTGCTTTACTATCTGTCCACAGTTTTAAGTAATGTCATTAGTTTCTACTCACTTAAAGAACTGGACAAGTAGAAAATTAAAAAACAACTGAGTTTTACAGACAAGAGTAGAGTTGAACCTGAAAAGAAGGGAAGGGTGGGGAAAGGTGGATTTAATTTTTGTTCTCAATTCTCACTATTCTAATCTGTTACCTGGCAATAAATCAATTTCCCTAAAATGAGTTTGTTTTGCCAGTGATAGCAATTGTTCAGTGATCTTCCTGTCCTTATCTCAGAAATAAAAGTTTGTGGGCTGTTTTCTCACCATCCTGATGAGGATGGGGAGCTATCTTAACCCACCACACTGAGCACAGCTGAATGAAGTGCTACAGTCATACACTTGACTTGAAAATGAATAGCCATCAAACATTCTTGGTGCTTCCAGAATCTCCTTTCTAGCCTGTGGTGTAAAGTATTTTTTCCACAATATTGTCATACAAATGCAGTCTTTTATCATGGCTAGAGAGTCAAATCTTCCTGACGGCATAAGCCACATGCACAAAACCATATTGTAATCCACCCTAATGTGGTGGGGAACAACAAAGCACATCCTACTCATCTCAGAGAGCCCAGGCTGACAGTACATGGTCATTCATAACCAGGAAGAGAAGGTCTAATCTCCATTGCAACACAGACACACTGCTGTGTTTCCAAGGTGCAAGCTATTTCTGCTGCAGCAATTCCATGGGCTTGCACTCTACTATAGTTGTGAATTCACCCCACAGTCCTTTTGAAAAAAAAGAAAAATCTCACAGACAGCACAGTCCAACTTGCAAACAGCAATTATTTTGGCTTACATCCATCTACAATGGCCTTTTTCAATGGCACTCACTAGGAAGTCTGTAGCTATGAGTTCAGTCTATTGACACTGCGGCATAGATATAAGAATCAAGAATTGTCACATTACAAGACAAAGTATCTTCATAAAGAGTAGGAGCTAAGAAAATAATTGAAGGCTTTTTGTAAGCTATACTTATTACTGTAGAATACAGTAAAACCAAAGAAGAAATAGTATTTGAATGCCTGGCTGTGAGGATTTCTTCTTCACTATTTGCCTTTTAGAGGCAAAGGAGCTTCAAACATAACATAAAAGACAGTTTTTGTCAAGTTGTCCATAGGCTTGTTCATTGGAGTGTGACTAGACAGACTAAACCACGAGAAGCTGCCTATCACACTGCCTACCCCAAAAGCAGAGAGGAGATGGAAGCCTAGATTGCCTAGCAAGGAAATCATTGTACTTTCAGAAGTACCAAAATACCTTCACTACTAGTTGACAGATTCAGCCTTTCAATTTTAAAATTCACTGCTTGGATTTTCAAAAGACCCTTAATATCATTGTGTTGGTTAGAGTATATACAACCATGCAGCCTCTCTCACCCTTGAAAGAAGATATCTTTATTGCTGTTTGTATAAACTCACTATGTCATGCACAGCTGTCTGAGCAAGACACACTGGGAAAATTAGTACCTAAGAGTCCAACACCAGACTTCCTTTTTAATTCAGTAACACCCCTCATCAGACTCTTCTCCTTATGTACCCACTTCTTCACACAAAAGGCCACAAAGATTTATAGCTAAAAATCTGTTAAAAAGCAATCAATTCAATCAAAACAGCTCTTCTAAGCACATTCTTTAAAAAAGTAACAATAGTTAAAATTATCAAAACTATTCATTTATTAAACATAGGAGCAACAATACTGTGTTTAACACAAGAATTCTATTCCTCTCAACATATGTTCTTCCTGAGAAATTAAATTCTGAAACAGGGAAAGAAAAATCTGCTTTTTCTCCTCTATAAACAACTTGCATGAAAGTTTGTGTAGAATTAGAAAGCTTTGGGTCTTGAAACAACTTCCAGAATGACTGCTTTTGGAGTTGGTGCCAGCTTGACAATTAAGTATCCCATTTCCCAAAACTTCAAGGCAAGGACCAGTCCACCAAAGATCTGAAGCTACCAGATGCACAATCTACAGAAGTGGCCAATTACTGAACTAGCCAATCAGCAGTTACAGTGAACTGGGCATATTTGAAATCTGTCTCTTAACAATTATGTCAGTTCAGTTGCTTTTTGCACAAATTGAGACCACTTATTCACCCATTTAACAGGTAAGTGCCCATACAGTACTTCATAACACTTGCTTTCTGATCAGAAAATAAGCTACTCAAGAGTATGGCAATGGGAAAGAAAGACTGCATGAAAAATTTAACCTTTCCACTGGAAAAACACACTAAATTGATTAAAAAACCCTTACAAGTAGTCACATGGTTGGAGTAACAAAAAAGCCTTAAGAGCAGTCATGTGGTCAGAGGGAGCAATGGCAGGCAAGAATTCCTGTGTGTTACTGTTAAAAAAAAGCCATTGAACAGATTGCTTTTTCCTTACACCAGAAAAATACTTACATTGGCTTTGCCAAAATACAATGATGGATAGCTTAAAATAAAAAATGTTAAAATCAGATTTTAAATTCCAGAAACCACTCTGAACTACTTACAAGAACATTTCAACTTCTGAATCTAGCTGTTGACATGCAGCTTCAAAGGCTAAATTTGAGTGGTTTCTGTATTGTTGTAATTCCACCTGTACGTACATGTTGATCACCTGCACCAATAAAGCATATTTCTCTGCAGCTCATATGTTGTAGTCTTGTCATCAATAAGGGCAAATCTCAGATGTGAAAAGCAGAAATGTTAATTTTTATATCCCTCTCAGTAACTACAAACTCATGGGTTTGAAAGTCAGTCCTTCAAGCCAAGCAAATGACAGTGTCACTACGGCAGGAGAATTTTCAGAGAAAAATAGTGAGGGTTATATCTATTTCATGGAACAAATATATTAGAATGTGCAGAACAAAGATGGTTGATTTTGTATGCAGCTAAAATAAAGAAATAGCTACATCACCACTCTTCAAAAACAAATCCCCAGGCCTTTGGAGATATGCCATGCCACACAAACACACAGACTCCAAGACTGCTACAGCAGCAGATTTCTTCAGAAAAAGAAAACCCACAATGAAAACAGATTCAAATCTGGCAGAAACTCTTTCTCAAAATGTCCTTGTGAAGCCATCTTTAAGTTAGCCTTCATTCAAAATCTTTGATAAAAATTCATACCCAAGATCAGTTTGAAACATCAAATTGCCTGATGCAGCAAACTGAAGCGCTGCCATCCACCCTTTTACCACCCAAGACATGTTCTCACACAGAATAATTGGGGGGTTTTTAAGGCCATTATATTCCTTGGGTTCTGGTTACCATCACCAGAGCATTATGTCACACTCTTCCACCAGCAGGAAAATAATCATGTTATTTTCCTTTGTTTCCAAACTTTCCCCTCTCACACTGATTTGAGGATTCACTCTAAACAAGGGGGGATAAAAATTATTTTTGTTTTATTACAAAGTTTTTATAATTCCCTCCTCAGAGGGTACTAGTCTGCACTAGGGGCCAAAAACATCAACAACAAACATCAAAGCAAGAAAGGGCACTACAACAGGAACTACACAGCTCCTCAGTTGCAGCAATCTAATATCAGGGAAAGGGAGAAAACAGAAGTCAAAGGGACAACACAGTTACCTGATGTAAAGAAAGCCAATCAGCACAGGAGGAAAACCTATTCAGCAATCTTTATAAACCTAATCAAAGTCCCTTTCTGGAGCAGAGCCGATGATGCAGAATGGTACAGGAACAAACTAATCATCTGAACACAGAACTGAATGTTTTTCAGTATCATGTTGAAAATAAACATTAATTTTAATTTTTAAGTTTGGTAGCCTCTGTACAACTTCTGTATAATGGTTCAAAGAAAGTCTACTAAACCCTACTTGAATTTCAAGCATTTGGCTACACACTGAGACTTGTTTATAGTGACAGCTGTATGTGGAAAATGCTGTTCAGGCTTTGCAGAAGAAAGACTTTATTATACAGAACATCATGCTCCATTCAAGAACTACCAGGAGCTACTTGGTCTCCCAAAGGTTATCACTTTCTTAAACTGTCAAGGAAAATAATTGTGTATGTTAAGATTTCATTCCTATTAGTTAACACAACACACTGAGGAGAGCAAAAAGCGGAAAAAGAAAAAGAAAAGATTGTCACATTTTTAATTAAGTCCACTTATGCATTAATCATGACCATATGGTTGTGGTATTATGCCATGAGATAGTTCAGTAACAGTGCATTTCCTCCAGCAGACAAAAATAAAATACAAATGACCTGTACACATGGATTTTATTCTACTTCCTCAGACCTCTACAGAGGAAATTATTACAAAGACCTAATCCCTTTGACATTTCTGGTCAACATTTCTCTGGTTTGGAACACATGTTCAACTACAACTGTCTAATAACCCAAGATGTAGAAAACAAGGTGCTGGTCTGCAGCCTTATGTAGAGAACTGAAGGCTCCAACAGCACTGTTGCTTCAAACCAAAGCCCAGAGTAAACGGTGATTTTAAAAAAGCAATGAGATATATTGTTATTACCAAAAAGAAACAAGCTCCAGCATATTTAGGAAGTCTTAAATTGTAAACAGTACAATGGCAAAAATATCACAAGCAGATTAAATTAGCCTTTATTTATAAGACATAATACTTTCCACTTTCACTCAAGCAGAGAGTTTATAAAGTAAAATAGCATGCTTATATCAAATAGTAAAAATATTTGGGGAAAATGGGGCCTGTTATTTCTTGTTGCATTAGTAGAAATCTCCCTTCCAATTTCTTTTTACAGTAATGTGATAAGACAGATTTTGTTTCAGGAAACAAAGGTGGACAGAGAGGGATGCTGAACATGCAACACATTCAGAATTAGTGCATCTCTAAAAAGGCAGCTGCAAAATAGAGCCTTGGCAGATGAACGCTGTTGTGAAATAAACAGCTTCTCTCAATGAGCAGTCCAAGCATACCACTGCAGTAGAGTTTGAAAAACCACACTGCAAAAATAGCAAACAAGTTAAAATTTGTAGGTACCCAACCCCAGCAAAAAACTACTTTGTCAATTTAACTTCTCTTTTATAATTGCAAATCATCTCTCAAAACACCTTCTGATCTCTTTGGAAATCAGCTGAAGTACAACATTAAGGCAGGCACTGACTCCTAGAGCCAGTGCCCATTACTAGGAGGTGTGATGGCCCAAGAAGAAAGGAAGACTGAAAAACAAGTTCAGTGCCAACTGCTTTGTACCACACAAAGACACTGAATGCAGTGGGGGCCACAGGCAATCCATGCTCCAGAATCTGATGCACTCCGAGCCAAAAGTTACTGTGAGTTCTCCAACAGCCATCAATGCAAAAAAGGGACTTGTACTCCAGCTTTAAAGATAACCTAAACCCAGTATTTCAATAGCTGGAGTCACAGTGATGGTTACAGAGTAAACAGACCCTTCTCTTAAGAGATTTTCAATACCTTAGTTTTGTCAGTTTAAGCTGTAACTTGACTTTTGAGTTCTCCCACCCAGACAAGTATTTCCAACAGTTTTTGTCACAGGATTTGTGGCTACACAAACCCCAGGTTTTTATAGATTACTGCAACTTGAAAGTTGTTTGGAAACGTATCCATCCATGGGTACAACCAAAATCATCTGGTGAACTAGGAGCATAGACCATGATTATCTTTGCTTAGATTTGAATACCCATACACAACATATTTAATTTCTCTCTATACATGCCATACTTCAGAGCTGACAAAAAAGGCACCATAGTACCATGATAGACATGGTTTCCATTTCTAGAAGCCTCCTTCTCTGCTAATGCAAATCTGAAGGCAGCTGACAGTCTGAGAAAACCCAATTATCATTAAAATCCAAACGTGACTGAAAAAGAAATTAATCAGTCATGTTGTCAAGAAGTGACCAAATGGTCAAGCAGAGGGATACAAGAGCCCAAATAACCAAACAAACATGAAGACAACAGCTTTCCACTCATGTTTAGTCTTAATAGAAAATAATTGCATTTGTCTGCAAGCAAACTTGATAAATAGGTATATTGAACAGCTCAGTCTGAAACTACTTGGCTATTCTTAGCACAGAGACTATTTATTGTTTTGTAAAACTCAAAGCTAAGAGAATTTAATAGAATAATTAAAATTATATCTTTTTGCCATTAGTACAAGTGAACGTCAAGCAAGGGAAAAAAAGCTCTGCAGCAGGGTATTCTCCCCAGATTTTCTTCAGTTCAACTGGATACGACTTTCATGCAGAGTGTAGATAATACAGGCATGGTTTTATACTAACAGTAAGATTAGTGAAAACACATTTGTTCTCTTAGTGCTTGTGATGACTTTCTGAGATAGAGAAAAGGGAAGTAAAAGGCTACAATTCTTTAAAATATCTTTCTTTTTTTTCCATGACCTGCAGCTTATCTTCAACCCATTTCTTCCTTCTCTTACACAGAATGCTTTCTGGCAACTGATGAAAATTACCTACAACAGCTACTAAGCCTTTAAAACAAAGTAGCAGCCTGTATAATTATCTCTCCCTTTTCTGTTGCAGAACACAAGTAAAATGTCAGTATGTGCCAGATACTATTAAAATTACTAGATTCCTGCAGCCCTTCTTCCTTCATAGAAACACTGGGTTTGGGCATCAAAAATAGAAGCAGCGAGTTCCCAGTTTAAGTTACTTACTGAAATATTGCACTTTCTTTTCATATTCTACCAATATGCAATCATTCAATTCTTAAATCTAAGATCATAAGAGTTCTAGTCAGTGGAAAATAATCAAAGGTTCATCTAACTTTATCTTTTTAAGCTCTTGTTTAGACAGCAGATTTCCCAAGAATACTTCTTAGACTATATTCTTTATTGGATAGCAGGAATATTCCATGTCAATATCAGTAGCTTTCCATTCTTGCACAGAAAAAGAACAAGCAGATTATTTACACAGTACTTAATTTTCAACTATGATATAAAGAGCAAAGCTGATAGAGGTTCAAATACAAACCCAGGAGCCCACACAGAAACTGGGCGAATAGAACCAATACAACTTCTGCTGCACATATTCAGCCCTCAAAGGAGTAAGAGGGCAGAGTATGTTAAAGTCACCTCTATTATTTGAAAGGACATAAGAGCTAGAACTGCATTTCCAGAAAAACAGGCAGAATTAAGTTCACAGTTGAAATTTACACAGTCCTCCATGTGAAATAGGCTATACTAGCCTGAAGTATTGAGGGGATTAATCTTCAAGTTAACACAAATGAAGACCACGCATTTATGCATGCTGGCACTCAAAGAAACAGGAGCAATGTAGCCCATACCATGTTATGCTTCTATTCAAAGAGTGCAATTGGACCAATTCCCATCTCACCAGTAGTTCTATCCATTCTAATATGATTGCAGTAACTGGAAAGCACTGCTGTTCACTGGCAGACCTGGGAAAAGCTTTGTTTTCTCCCTTACAATTCAGGATATTCTGTGATTCTGTGGAAGAAAAGAATCAAGTGCTTGATCATTGAACTGGGGCAAATAATAGCATTCAGGCATGCAGCAACAACTCTGACTTCCAAAACCAGAAGGGAAGCCAGTAGTAGCACTTCCTATAATTCCACTGCCATTTTCTTCACTATTTGTATCATGGCAAAAAGCCATTCAAATACAGGGGGAAAAAATTACTATACAGTTATTGTCTTAAACTGATAAGCCTGAAAAAGAAGCCTAAACCATGTCACAAGAAAGCAAACATGCTGCCATCCCAGCTGCTACAGCCTACTGCCAGTAAGAGCATGAGAACAGCCTAAATGAAAACATCGTGCAGTTGCCAGAACAGCAACTGACATACTTCCAAAAAACCTCTCCCATTGGAGACTCTTCTTCCTCCAGCTGACAAAATAATTCAGTGCTAGAAAGTTGATATCCACAAGTCCTAGCTGATGACAAAAAGCTTTTTAATTATTCTGATAAGATACTTATGTGAAATCAGGTTTTCCAGACTGATCATTTAATGCTTCCTCTCTATCACCTTCATCCAGGGAAGGGAGTGCATTACTTTAGCCCACACAAACGCAGACAAATATCTTCAACTCACTTGAAACTGCAGACATCAAGCTGTGTTACTCCAAAGTTCATACATCCAAGCAAGAATACTGTATGAGAAATATGCTCAGTATTGTACAAGAAACAGCAGCAAACAAATTATCAGTATCAATGAGAAGGCCACTGTCCTTAGTTTTAAACAACGAAAAAAACCACCAACAAACAAAAACCGAAAAACCACAAACCAAGAACAGAAGTCACACACACATTTCCCGAAGCAAGTTCTACATCTATCATCACTTGTAGGATAAAACAGAATCGCTACCTAAAAACCCATCCCAACTAATTACGTTTTGAAAAAATGCCCCTTGTGCCACGACATTGTCAAAGCATTATGACACTACAAGAGGAAAGTGACACAATCATATAGCTAAGGGGATAAACTATATAAACATAGAGCTAGAGATAAAATAAGATGGTATATAAGACTCAAACAAAAAAAGTATTAATAATCAAAGCCAACTACAGACTTTTTTTTGCATACATAAACAAGTGTGTAGAGTCTTAAACACAGATAATTCAGTGTTTCTATGGAGTATTTTATAAGAAACTGCCATCTTAAGTACAGTGGGGCTCTCTTTAAGCTCTACCAGTCACATCTTTTTTAAAAGATAATGTCTCAGAAAACTATCAAGTACCTACAGCCACCAGCATCCAACACCTTGCTTATTCAACTTTACAAACTGCCTTTCATCAGAAACTGGTGTACTAAAACCAACACTTCTTAACATACTTTTTAAAGTCTCCACAAGACTTTACCAAATCATTCAAGTAAAAGTTCCCTCAAAAAAAGAAATCTTCAAAGCACAACTGAAAAAGTAATCACTTTAGGCATTACAAACTATTCAAAGGAATTAACATGCAAAGTACTCCTAAACCCCACGATTCATTGAACAACTTCCCTAACATGCCTTTTTAAAAAAACAATACATCTTTAGGAACACCAAGGACATTTGTCTAAGTTTAGGGGAAAAAAGGTCATAACAGGACACATCATATTCATCAAATAGAAGAAAGTTTTTACATCAATTTTCTTCCATACTTCTACCCTGGAAACTTATCTCAGAAACTGGGCTAACAACATAATGAGATGACAGCCACAATCATAATTAATTTGAACAAATACCATGGCATTTTCAAACTGTGGCCTGCCTCTGAGCTGTAAGCTGCTCTTGGAAATAAACATTAGAATATCACACCTCTAAACCAAGTGGAATATGTGTGCACTCAAGGTTTCACAAGTGGCCAACATCAACCACACTAAGATCAGACACTAGGTGTGGCTCCCTCTACTGTACCAGCTTCAGATCCACACTCCAGTAAGCTTCGCAAGAAGCACGAGGACCCATCATACTTTGATGCTGAAGGCTGAAAAGCTTGAGCTATCTTTGCCATATGACATAAAACCTGAGACATTATAATTTCTTGAATCCCTTTCAATTACTGAGACTTAATCCATAAAAGCCAATTACCTAGTATCATTTGGTTTTGAGCAAAATGCCACACCGAGAGAATTTCTACAATACGGCCACAGCTAACATTCACACTCAGGTATCTAAATCCTTCTGGGAATAAGCCCTTTTCTAAGCTCATAGTGTAGAAATAATCTGTTAAAATGATTCAGTCTTTGGCACAATAGAACCAGGACTCTAAACAGTGTTGCAATGCAAAAGAGCCCTGAACACGTGGTGGTATCTTTTCACCAGACTCTCTAATATGGTCGAACAATGTTTACAACATCCAAGTTTATCAAGAAAATATTACTTATAAAGAGACAACCTAGCAAATGTACTCTGAAACTGTCAATAATATTTTCTACATGCTTAACTAAAAGAACAATGACCAGATCCAAAACATTTGCAAGCATTAGGGAATAATAATGAAAACAAAACAATAAAAATTTTAAAAGTCACACACCGTGACAATCCATGTGTATAAAATGAGGTTTTGCTGAAGTTTCTGGCTCTCAGAATTGCAAGCATGTGAGAGAGAACATTAAATGATTGCAGGCTGATCTTAACACCTTGATTTTCCTGCTATTGTTCCCAGGATGCAAGAAGCATTAGTTATCTCCGTAGGTAACCGAAATGGATTTTTAAGCAAATAGTTTTTGCTGTGTATAAAGACAGATATTTTAGGTGTAGGCTAACATGAACATCAAAATCAATCTCTTGCTTATTTTTACTAGAGAATATTCTGAAAGCATTGGGAATAACCGAGAAATTGTACCTTAACAAGACATACTGCATTCTTACCAAGCTTTTCACAAACCTGATAGTCATTGCAGAGAAGTCCTTCAAAATCTTTTTTTTTTTTAATTCTCTGATCAGTGTGCACTTTGCCCTAACATATTTCTAATTCCTGTGATAACTCAGGGGTGGTATCAACAATCTATCACTCAGTTCAATCTTTCCCCTAAGAATCTACCAGGCTAAACGACACTTGCATTTATGTCTCTATAGGGAAAAAAGTTTCCTCTAAAAGTGCCTTCAGACACACTTTTTGCTGTACAAAGAAACCAAGTCTCTCCATCATTTTTTTAACATTAAATACAAAAGCTAAGAACGTAAAGAAGTGCTGATGTTTGCTAGCCCACTGCCCCCTACTTTTCATTGAAATACTTCTTTCAGATTCCAAATGCCTTTTGATTTAACTGTCAAGACCTATAAATTCTTAAGATGTACTTATTAACAGAAAGCACAGAGTTTAGCATATGGGTGGGGACATTAACCAAAATCTATCAGTTTAAGAGGTTTTAAGAATGACTCTCCATTCTTTTAGAAATCAAACTCCAACTTTCTCACCAGGTCCTTACAGCACTTGCTACATTACTGTTTACCTACAGCACTTTCAGAGTACACCACAAGAAAGGAATATGCTGTGTCAGTGGGACAAAAAAGAACATTTCCTCAATTAAAACTTTAAAAAGTAGTTGCTAATAGAGTGTATATTGGTTATAACCATTCCACATGGTGGAACAGTCAGCTTGGTGTTTGTGGAGGCTAAAGGACATAGCATATCTTCATTTTAGTGGCTGTTGGCAAAGCAACACATTGTGTAGTGAGAGCACAAGTCAGAGGACTAAAGAACAGTGCCCATTTGCTCCACTCAGCCAATGCCAAGGCTGCAGTTACTTGATGGATGGTCTGCTACAGTAACAAGAAGGACTCTGACACTCCACTGTAGCAGGAGCCATGCCACCACCCTTAACAAGAACTTAATTACACTGTCTGGACAACATATGCAGACCTAACCAGTGACACACTCCAGTGGAGAGACACTGCAATTCCATCGCCCCCACATTCCTGGTACACACCTACCACCCACCTACACACCTACCACAGCAGTGGTTTTGCCATAGGGATGTTTGCCAATATTGGAACACTGAAACCTCTAAGTATTCAGGCTGGTCCATCATTAGTAAGGAGCAGTTTGCTACCAAATGAAGTACTTTATGAGGAGCAAACTTTCCTTTTCCTTACCAAGGTCCCAAGAGAGTCAAAGTGTACTGGAGTGAACAGACCTTTCCATTTCACTTTAGAGAAGGAAGAAAAAGAAAAACCACATGACTTAAAAACCTTTGTGTCACTGAAGCATATGACATATATATACACACTTATGTATTTACTGACCATGTGTAAACCAACAGGCCAGATAGAGAAAACTTATTTTAGTAACAAATTTCAGCTGTGCTCGTATCTCCAGGGTGGCTAAGCATTTGGAACTTAGTACAAGGAGAAAACATTTTCTCCTCATCAAGCCACAGCTCTTTGAGAATTCATACACAATAGCATTAGCTGGGTGCCAATTCTTTGCATAGTCTTTCCTTGGCTAAAGTTCTTTTGTTCAAGCAGATCTGTTACTCAATACAGGCAGTCTATTGCACTTTGATAACGCTTGAACCCAGCAGAATCTCTAGTTATTCCCTGCTTCCCTTAATAAAGCACCCAGGTTTTATGACAATTTTACAACTTCAGAAAAGTTATTAACAACTGAACTTGCAACCTTTTCAATAGGCTCTTTTTTTTCCATAAGAGACCACAGTTATAAAGAAGACAAATCCAAATTATTGCCTTTGATGTGCACTACATAGCAATTTCAGGGATATATGGAATGCTCTAAAATTCAAACTTGCTGTTCTTTTACTATCCTGTTCTTTTCCCATTTGAATTTCATAAGCAAAGCTCAAAACTAACATCTGTCTGCATAGCCTCTTTACACAAATGTGCTCCTGTCAGTTGATGGAGCTATTTGAACTAGCATATTTTAACTTGTTTAAATGACAATACAGGTACCCTGAGCAATTAACAAGACCAGCATATCAAAAAGGGATAGTGAGGAAAATAAAACTGTGTAGAGAGATGAGAAGTGAACTAGGGAAAAAAAAGTCTTGATAGTAATTTGCACAGGCTACACTGGAAGCCAATCACATTAACAAGTTATCTTGTTTTTGCAGAAGAAAAACAGTTTTTAATATTCAAGGTGACAGTAGCAAGAAAAACACACAAATAAATAAACAATTTTAAAAGCCAATCTTAAAGCCAAATATGCTATATTCCAACAGAGGATTCAGTTTATAGAAAGAAAACAGATGCTGATTTTTTTCACTTCCTTGATCATTAATGAGTGTCGTGTGACACGATAAATGGTGCAGGCCTGCTTAATTCATGGTAAGACTACATGGCAAATGAACACTTGAGAGAATGACAAGTAAACATGTACTGCAGATATGTCAGCAAGATACAGGTTTCACAAAAAAAAAAAAACATTCTCCAAATAATGGAGGAAAAGGAAAAAACATCGGATATTTAAATATCCTCACTTCCACTTATCAGGAAAGGTCCACTGTACAAAGATTCCTGTGAAAGAACTTTATGGACCTAGTGGGAACATGAAATGGTTCAATTTCTACTGTTAGCCAGACTCTTTTATGCCATATCTTCAAAATCCCAAACACACAACCCAAACATTTTGATGTGGACACTTAACTTTTTTCCCCCATCTTCCCTCCTCAATCCATCCCTTATTCCTTTGAAAGCTTAAGTGAAAGGGAAAAGCAGAAGAGGCCACTCTATTTCCTTCAAAACAAACACCACGAAAGACTGCACCCAGGTTTTAAAATGTATATAGCTCAAGATATCACCACTTTGCATTACATGATGGCAATATGCAATTTTAACAACCTGCTTAGCGTTTCCTTCTGTAACACCCACACTGATATTCCACTTCCACAATATCCTGATATATTCGGGCAATGACATTCAGCCCCATATTCCTGAAAAAATTGCAAATGCCTCCCTGCTTCCTGCAGATTCATTTTTAGAATTCAAATGATTTGCCAACACATGGCATTGCCAACATATTAGCAATACACATCTTCTCCTAAGTTCTAATAAAAATCACATTTATTAACAATCTTACTGTTGGGCAGGGAGTTAAAAAATTGTTTGTACACCACCTGGCTATATATTGCTTTGTACCACTATAGCTTAACTACTGTCAAGAATAGATTATTTAAGAAAAGTAAGTGGACCAAATCAAGTTAAAACAAATGATTTGCACTGACTAATTTGAGCGGTTTACTTTTATCACCTGACCTCTGCAGGACCAACTGGATTCTAATGTTTTCTTCTCAAAGAGATTTAATTTAAGCAAAAGTACTGTCTATTAAAATATTTATAAATTATATGTAGTTACCAAAAGCCAAGCAAACCCATTTTCTAGGCTGCCTCATGGAATTATTTTTAAACAGCTTCTAGGCATGCAACAAGGGTCACTCTGTTGGGACATTCAGCATGATTACAAAGGTGTCTCCTCTACTCTGTAGTGGAGTGTCACTGCAAGCAGCTTTCTAATGGACAATACCACTTCTCTCCTCTGACATACCATCATTTTAACCAAACAGTATCAGTTATACACAAGCACTCAGATAATACGTCACACTGAAAAACTGAGAAGGACAGGCCAAGTAAAAGAGGAAAGAATAAAAGGAATTCCAAGGAAAAACTGTGGAACAATCCTGTAATTTGGAAGATTAAGCATTAAGTTTCCTAAGATATGTTTAAATGATTTATATTTTTATTCTAGGTTGGTCCAGAGAACAAGTTAGGTAGCACCACTGAGATGAATCTTGTAATAATTTTTTTACTTCACATGAAGTCATACTGTGCCTTTTCTAAATTAGAAAAAAGTGCTATTATATCACTTTTTATGTTGTATTTTTGGAAGTGCCTAGAATACATGCAAAAAATGATGGGCATTTGTTTGCAATACACCTCAAATCACAAGACTGATGGGACAAAAACAGGTAAGGCACATGCACAGTTAGTTGGTGGACTACCTAATTTTTAAACTGTATCTGTCAAAGGACATCACTACAACTTAAAACCTTTGTACGCAGAGATCTCAGAAAGCAGCAAACCACAGCAGCAACAGAGTAACAGAGAAGCACAGCAAACTCCTATAATACCCATATAAAAGGGAAAAATAATGGGGAAAGGTGGTTAACTAGCCCATTTGTTACTAAACTACTGAAGAAGTCATTCTTGTTTCTCCAATCCCTTCTACCTATGGCCCTGCTCTACTTTAGCAGTTATGAAACAAACAGCTAACAGTAATCCAAGAGCCATAGCATCTGTATCAGTCATCAGTTTCTAACTTAGCAGGTTGCAGGGGACAAGTCTTCAAGCAAAGAACTAATTTCTCAGTGTCAACAGGCAAAAAAACTCCCTCACTGAAGCATTTAAAAAAGGAGAGGAAAAGAGAATAGCCTAATACAACCACAGACCTAAAGAGATTGCAAACAATTTGGCACAGACCACCTTTACACAGCACCCAAAGTTAAGTTTTATGAAGTAATCCATAAAAATAAGTGCCTGAATTGCCAAGATAGTAATTTTGTCAATTGACATATGTTAGATTAAGAAAATATACATGTATGACATTTACATTCTAGTGAGAGGACAGATTTATTATTGAAGTGCCTGGACACTCAATCTTTCCCATTTATTACAGGCTCATATAAAAGAAAGATCTATTAGCAGAAATTGTTACCTGTTATAGAGAGGAATATCATTTTCTACATCCTTGCACCTTCTGGGAAGTGAATGATACAGAAAAGGACACATGACAATTTGACTTTTTTAACCTCTGGTATCTTCATTTGTCTCAAGATCAAGGTACCAGAAATGACATTTGATGTCACAACACATAAGGGACTAAAGTTACATTAAAAATGATGCAGCAAAGTAAACAGTATTTAGAAATTAAAGCAGAAAATGCCTTCCTGTGATGAAAGAAACCAACAGAGTTGGAGTGGTTACTCTTAGCCCCCTTGTTTCACATATCTCAAGAGAAACACTCAAATTGCACGTAAACAGATTAATGAACTTGAGACACATTTCCTCTCCTCCTTACTTAAACCATCAAAAAAATATAGGCACACTAAAACTGTAGTTCACTAAAACTGTAGTTCATGCAGAAAGAGAGCAAGAGTGCTATGTGTGTCATTATGTACAATGTGAATAAAAGCCTCCTTTAACAGTAACTGAAATAGTAGAGGGGTTCCAAAAAAAAAAAAAAGAAGAAAGCTTTGCAGATGCTGAAAGGAGTTATTTTAAAGAACAGAACAAGAACTTACAAGGCTTGCTTCTTTTTCCCCTGCTTTACCCAGTGATTGAGACATTTTTTTATCAGTCACATACTCAAGATGAAGCATCACCTTTTACCTTCAGCTTTATTTCATCTCAGCTAGCTCCAGTACAGTCACATATCAAAAGTCTGCTCCAAAACAAAGAAAAAATAAGCAAAACAAACAAAATCAGAATATGGAAGGGAAAACTAGCACTATGTACAGGATAACCAGTTCCACAGGAAAAGCCTGCCTCCTTGTGGCTCAACTAGCCCTAAATTAGATTTCTCCACTACACCCAGTAAATGTGGTGAGCCAAGGGAGTAACAGCCTTCTAGCACGAGGCACTTTGGAGTTTTGGTTCTTGGGGGGTGGAGCTGATGAAAAAGAAAAATGTTTCTAAATTTAGGAACTACTTGTGAAAGCGATCCATCACTCCTTACCAAAATAATGCTTTTAGCCTTCTCCTCTAGATAGGGTGGAAGATGACAGAGATTCCACTTAAAAACAACTGAGATTCTTTACACAACAACAAAAGCAAAAGCTTGTCAGCACTCTGGCATCTAAATCCAGAAGGCTACAAAGCTTGGTTCAGCTGTGGCTTAACCCTGTAGGCCTCTCTGGATGCCTTAGCTCTCAACAGTAAATCCCCATTCTGCCCACAGATCTCCTTCTGGGGATGCCTCTGAGGATTTCACTCTTGGCAGCAGCAAAGCATTTGGCAATTTCAACAAGATGCAGACTTTCCTCTGTCCAGCCTGAAGGGCTCAATTACATGGGGCTACTTGCTCAATGCCTACAAAAGCAAGTTCTTTAGAAATCAGCTGGAGGTTTTGGCTGGTTTTGGTGTGGGGTTTTGTTGTATTGGGTTTTTTAATTTCTTTTTGACTTCAATCCAGTCACTCTAGTGTGCAAGAGCCTAATGTTTCAATAACTTAAAAATCTGTGTGATAGACATACAAATTCACACCAGTCTTAGGAGGGGATCACATCAGGATGACTTTGGCTTTCTAACCATTTTGCAGAAGCCACACCATTTTTATGCAAGTCTGAGACAGAGAGTATGAACTGCTTTTGCTCTGGGTTAGGAAACTCATCCATGAAAAGAAGGGAACTTCCAGTCTCCACTCCAAAGGCTTTTTAATATAAAACACATTTAGTGAACATTAAAGTAGACCACATTTTTACTGAGTCCCACAATTGTTGGGCTTGCAACTTGCTCTGTCACAGCCTCTGTAAGGGAACCATTTCTCTAACTTTTAGACATGTGAATCAGACTCACTCTTTCCAATCTACAACTCAGTGACCCAGCTGGAAGAGGAGTCAACTGAACATGGTTCTCTCATGTTTACAATAATTTTGACTGCAGATTCACTGGAGGGGAGAAGAGGAAAAACCCCCAAAACATTTCTGTCCTTCAAGTACATCTTGAATGAAAGGCTTTGATTATACCCTTTTCTTCTTTTCAAGAAGATATTAAAAAAAAATCGTCACAAACTAAATTCCAGATGTGGAATACCTCACTTATTTCTACTACAGTTTTTATGCCTAGGTCCAGAATGAGAAGCATTGCACATTTCTTTTGTTTGTTTGTTTTTGGTTGGGGTTTTTTCTGTTGTTATTATTATTATTATTTACCCATTTACCAGTGAGACATTTTGTGCTTTAGACTCTTTCATGCCTGCTCAGATACTACCAAGGCCAATATACTGCACACAGAGCTGTGGATTGCACCACTCTTGAGAGGGGCCAAAAACTTTATCAAGGCTGTACCATACACTGCAAATCCAAACAGCTTCACAGGTCTTATCAGAAAGGTTGTAAATGAAGAATCAAAATAAGCAAGAGCTTAGATTAACTCTGACACTACTCTAATAAGAAAAGCAAATTAGAAAAAAAAAAAAATCACTCTTTTCTCTTACTCAGGTGCAATCCTGGCAGAGGGCAAACACCTTCAACTGTACTGAAGAGAAAGAGAATTGGTGCTGTTCAACACATCACAGGACTGGGTGTCATATCAAACAAGTCCAGTATGTCTGAATAACACATTAGGTCTGTGTATGGGGAAAAAAAAAAGAAAAAGATAATCCTTATGGAAAAACACATTCTGTTTGTACAACCAGATCTGTAATTAACATGCAAATTACTTACAGAATTGAAGAACTATCCCCTCCTGGCCTTTGTAATTTTATAGACTGAACACAGCAGAGACTGCAATTTATTAAAAAGTTATGTTATCCTATAAGCAACTCTGTTTCCATTATACTGAAATAGTGGGCAAGTAACAAGGACTATATGAAGTCATACACATCAAGAAATTTACTTCAGCAGGGTTTCTGCTCATAAGTTTAAGACAGCTTGTGTTTTTTTGCTTTACACAAGTGTCTGACATTAAGTTAATAAGCCTTTTATTCAGATTCAAAAGCTATTACACTACACACATCTTCCTCAACTTACTCTGCATTTGCTAACCTACGCCGAAGCCTGGGATTAAATTTTACGCTTCACTGACAGAAAATAGAATCCTAAATCACCAATCCACATATAATAGTTAATTTCCCAACTTGTTTCTTGTGGTCACAGCACCTACTTTCTTCCTTACCACGGCCTTATTTAAACTTTCATATGTTTAAACACAGCAGTGGGCTTCATCTCAGATCTATGAAATGTCTCATTTTCTTTAAATTATCCTTACTAAACTTTCCCAATTATCCAGACCAGTAAGGTTTTGTGTAGAATGATACCATATTATGCTACCAAAGCAAGTAACATAATCACTGATCTCTTAAAACCATAATAAAAACTCCTACTAATATCAATAAAAGACAGCAACAGGTTCTAGAAGATTAAATACCAGACTCTTACTTAGAAATACTGGTTCCTTTCCTATTTTATTCTCACCAAGTCTTCTAGGTGACCTTGGGCAAATCACTACCCCCACACTGCAGTTTCCCCAGCAGTAAAAATTAATTGAACAGAACTGGAAATCTATCTGGAAACTCCAAATGTAACACGCCATAAGAGTTAAAAATATATTTCCCTATCTGCAGATACACTTGCCTTGACAGCTTTCCTTTATCCCATTATACAGAAGCAGTGTAAGATTGCTTTTACTTTCTAAATACACTCTGGTGGTTCTTCAAGGCTTTAGGCTACTGCCTTATTTTCTATCACATGCTTGATCTATTTCTGCTACTGTATCTACTTTGAAGGACCAAGAGCTTGTATTTGGCAATACATACTTACACTTACTTTAATATATTACGCCAAAAGTTGCTGCTGAACACATTCCTAAGGTACAGAGAGAATAAAAAACAGCAAAGAGTGCCAATTATTAGCGAGCAGTGACTCATTCTCTAGATCCTTGCTCATGTAAGTAGCCATCTAAGTATTTGCTTCCACAACTTGACACAGGAACTAGTTATAAGCATTTTTTTTTACAGAGAATACATACATACATACACATTTTTTACAGGGAATACATAAACCAAACTGCATCAAAGAAACAAAAATATTCCTCTTTTTATAGATCAGCTAGACCTACAAAACACTTCTTTTCATTTAACAGTAGGCAGCAATATATTAGCAAACAACACTGTTCAAGTTGCACTTGATTCAATTGCCCTCTTGCCATTTTGGGTTTTTTTTTTGGTAAAAAATGATGTAATTATGAGATGATTTACATCTTTCCTACTTCAAAAAAGAAAGCTTAAACAACATTTTCTAAAAGCTCTTGATTTTGCTGATCTTTATTGTGGGGGAAACACCACAAAAGAAAAAGCACTTAATTTTTCTAAGGAGAGATAGTGGACAAAGTTGCCACTTCCCACGTCATGCCACAAAAACCTGTTCTGATTGACATAAACGTGAACTGTGGTATGCCTAACTTCCAGCTGCGCTCCTGATCCAATAACTACTACAACACGTTGAAAAATCTATTTAATAACTTGATGGCCAGAATAATGAAAAATTACTGCTGTATTGTCCGCAGGGAACTCCTCTGAACATTAGTAACACTCGTAATATGAGCTGTTGTAAGAAGGAAGAGACAGACCTTCCACGCCACAGACACAAAACATGACAAATCCGGCTGTTTCCTGGAATATTGCAAAACCGGTCGGAAAAGGGTATCCTTCAGGCACAGCGCTAAGGAGAAAGGAAAGTGCTGTGCATCCAAAGAGAAAACGCATTAGAGCTCGGATCCTCGCGTGTTCCCTAGGTGGGAACACGAGCCCGAAGGACTCCGGTGTCTCCGGGGAAGGCAGAAAGGGGCAGACGCTCCGTACCGGGAGCGGAGCGGAGCCACGCGGGGCCCCCCCGCCCCGGAGCGCAGCCCTGGCCCTCCCCACCCTCCCTTCCCGCACCAACTTCCCCCGGCCCGGGACGTGGCCGGCCGCAGCTGGATA
>VZRX01020511.1:184004-258265 GCA_013398075.1 Notiomystis cincta
CTCGAGGGCAGCGAGCGGGCGGGCGGCGGGGGGGAGGCCGCTCCCCGCCCTGTGGCGGCGGGGCACCGCGGGACTGCGCGGCTGTGCGGGTCTCTCCTCCTCGGGATTGCCCCACTCCCTCCCCGCTCGTACCGGCCGATTACACAGAGACTCCCGGTACCACAAAAACTCCAGACTGGCCCCGGTCCGCTCCTGCCACCCCCGCTGCCGTAGCCCGGAGTGTCCGTGCCCGCGCTCCTGCAGCGGTGCGCGGGCTCCCCGCGCAGCTGGGCCGTGGGCAGTGCCGCAGCGGCTCCTCGGACATGAGGGGTGCTCCGGGCGCACAGAGTTTGGTAGTGGCTGTGCCCCCGTTCAGTGCATCCTCCACGGACCCTAATACAGCGGCGGTGTGTGGGTCTCACCTCTCTGGAGTTGTCTTGCTCCCGCACTCATATTGGATGATCATACAGAGGTTTCTAGGCCCCCAGAAACTCCAGACTGACTATAGCATAAGTTGTGTCTCTGACTCTTTTCAGAACAGAAAACGTACTTTATGAAGGTGTTGTCCCTGAAGTCACTTGAGGCAGGTAATGAAGCAGGTCTTCATTAAGCCTCAAAGGTCAGAAAGCAAAGTCATGTCAGGGCATGTCCACTGCCCTCTGCATGATATTATTTAAGAGATTTTTCCATGGCCCTGTGGGACACATCAAGGACCTAACACCCCACCATCCCACTGAGGTCACACACCTGCTCCACTTGCACTTCTGAAGTGCACTGCCCAGTCTGGAAGCACGGGCACCACTTATGTAGGCCCAAAGGAATCTCTGGGGGATTCTCTCTGGATCTTCCCAGGAGGCTGACCCACATAAGGCTCTGGTCTTAGAGGCTGGTCTGTTGATAGGGCTTATTGCCTGGTAAGATTATCTTTCTTTCTACTTACCCAGTTCCACCCTTGAACACCCCAGGACAGACACCACAGTGCTGCTAGTTCACTGACTTACATGTGCACAGCTCATGCTGCTGTTTTTCCACGCCAATGAGTTTCCTGTTGTTCAGCATTTGCTGCTATCTCATCCCACTGTGAGACATCAAGAAATGAGAACACAAAACTAACAAGAGACATATTCTCTAACAATTAAAAAGCACCTCTATTTCAGAGGCATAATATCCACTCAAAGGAGAACATTCCTGGTTCTGAAATGCTAGGTTTTTTCCTGTCATCTCACTGTGTTCAACCAATAGATTATTTTACTCCCACGTGTTCTGACTGTACCCCACAGATCTCCTTGTCTCCATACCAGTGCCAGGCCTCTGCCAGTCCAGCCACACTGGTGGCTGCTGAGCCCCTGCAGCAGACTGCTCACCAAGCTGGGCCAGGATGTGGCCAGGGGGTCTGGCATAAATTCTTTTGCATAAGCAGGAAAAGATCCAGCAGCCGAAAGAAATGGCATCAAAAACTCACCTGCTCACTCCACTGACAGTCTTGTCAAGAAGGTGAATCGTGTCAGTGTTGGCACTGCCTGGGCTGAAGTTGTCTGGCGTGCAGAGATTTCAGGGAATAACTGCATATGTTCCCATGTGACAGAGTATTGGTGGAGAAATAGCATGGATAAAAAGACAAAAGGAGGAATCCCAAATAAGTATCCATTCAGGGAGTGTAAAGCAAACAGATCGATTTCTTCAGAGCAAATGAATCTTTCAATAAATTCAACATTATGAATTTGGTCTTGGAGGGAGTTGGAGACACCCAGTTTGGGCAGAATACAAGTTTTGGAATCAAATAGCTAGCATCTATTTGAAGTGACGTACACTAGAGAGTATGGGCTGCCAGAAGACACACAGATGTTCTAGATGAGAGGTTTTGATTTATCCAGAGTGTGTTTGCTGCAAGTGAGAGCAGCTCCTGAAAAATCACTGGTTGTGCCTGCATCGAAAAAGACACACACACACACGTACACACGTACACACATCTCACTCCAAAGCTAGATTTCCATTAGCAGGGGTTTCTATATAAATCAGAGCGCTCAGCCCAAGCTTGTGAACGTCCTGATAAACTCCTGCCTCTTGAGCTCTACAAGGAGATGGAGAAGCAGCTTCCCAGCTGCTGGGGGATTCCTTCACTGGGCAGATCTGCTGAGGGAAAGGCTGCCTGGGATGACATATGTCCCCACAGAAAACATCATACGCTTTCCTGTGCTAAGTGAACCCATAATCCCATTTAACTTTACAAAATCTGCAGACCACTTAGTCTTTAAAGCCTTAGTCTGCAAAGCCTACTGAAACTTTTCCTGCCCTTTTCACAGTCTTAAAGATATTGGGATGGTCTTCAAAGGTCTCCCTGCGGCCGCAGGTATTTTCACTGATTTTAACAATGTGCTTAGATAGATTTTTCCCTTTCCGGCACAATTAGCCAGCCATGCATGTACAGAAAATTCTTCCGTAGCTGCACACTTCACAAGCTTATCGAAATAATCCACTGCACATGCTCAAGCACAGTTCCCAAAGGTTTATAACTCAGTCAAATCAAAACTAATTTCTTCTCAAACAAGCAAATACATGCCTACTTCAAGGAAGGCTATTTCCATGTCAGAGTTCATTTTTCAGCCTTCTGCTGATAAAGTTTCAGAAATGCTTGAAAAAGGTTGTAAGAGTCTGTTCAGATCAAGAAATGTTGGGGGTTTTTTTCCACTCTCCTGATATTCTGAACTGGCTGAACCAGTTTTGTTCAAGTCTTTCCAAAATATTCACATTTGGACAAAGTCCCAATCCGGCAGATTTCATCCTGAATCATTTATGTTTCAGAGACCACAGAAAACACTGAGGTTTAGAATGGAAAATGTTACGTTGATTTAAGTCTAGGAAAAGCTGCCCGGTTTATTACGATTCATTTGCATACAGATATCTCTTTACCTCAAAAGTCCTAACATGTTTAGTCAGCAAAGAAAAACTGAAAAAAATGCACTTCAATTAAAGGAAGGAATTCAAGAAAAATGTAAGATATTTTTTAATTATTTTTCCAGTGCATTTCAAAAGAAAATATTAGCATATTTTAAAAGCAGCCTTGCTAGAATGATTCACAGAATATAAATGCTTTTGTATCAAGCACAGCCCTTTAAACAAAAGAGAGATCAAGCATGTGAGAGTACAAATAGGAGTGAAATTTGCAGAAGGAATCATCAAAACTTTGCCTTTGATCTGCAATGCGGACACCCAGATTTGAATGACAAAATTCTGATCTAGTTAGCTAGGGTGTAAACCAGAGGGAACTGCACTGAACTCATGTGAGAGAGAGTACAAAACCAGCCACAACCATGACGAGAATAACTTAGACAACACAAAAGTTGCTCAACCTTTTCTGGAGTTATATGATCTAGCCAAAGGTGAACAAATCCTTCAGCAGTGAGAATGGAAAGCAGTCCTCACCTTCAGGAATAAGTGAGTCAATCTCTTACTCATGCAAGCAATCTTGTCCTTGCAAAGACAGGAAGGGAGATTTTCAGACCAGGTCTAAAACACAGAAAATAGGTTTAAAGGACCTTAAAAAGCAAAAATTATAACTGATCAAGATGTCGCAACCTCCTTGATACACAGAAGCTAAAACGTAGGTGCTCCAGTTCCTATTACATTCTTTCAAACCTATGCAGTTATGTCACAAAGTAAATCATTTCACCTCTCTCATGAGAAAGGTTACTTATTAGCCTAATGTAGGGTGTTTTATAACACAGAAATCACACATTAACATGAAATTTAAAATACATCTGTGGAGGATATAGGTCTACTAATGTCTTGAAAGCTTGACTCAGCCCAAGCCCAGTTTGTGTTTGTAGGGCTAGAATTCTGTTTGTAGTGAAAGATCCAGAAAACGTTTATGCAAAGGTTTAACTTCATTCAGTGCGTATTCCCACTGGAGTCAGTTGGACTACTCAGACATTTAAAATTATATGCTTATGGCTGAGTACTTGCAGGATTAAAGGTTAAGTGCAGCTAGCAGGTCTGAAAATCTATGTGGGTGTTTTGCAATTCCTCACTGCACAGTGGTAACAATGAGAAACAGACTACCTCCTCAGCTAAAGACTTGGGAGTCAACATGTCCTTTCCCATCTGTTTAGATGCCAAGAACTATGTTTGTTTAATTTTTCAGCGGAGTTTTTGATGCTACCCAGAGTAGGCAGACGTGCTGGCAATAGCATTCAAAGTGGCTCACTTCCAGAAAATCTTGTTACCCTCCAAGAATGTTTTCTGAACTGTTAAAACCCCAAGCAGCAAATATTGTGCGTGCACATTTTACCTTGAAAACAGTGTGTCACCATGCCTGACCACAGGGCTTGTCAGGCAAGGTCCAAATACGTTCAGGCATTGCAGAACTAAAGCTCTCTCATCCTAGACTTTGAATTTGAGAAGGTAGTATCTCTTCTTTTAAAACACAAAATAATGGCTACTTCCTCTGATAACAGTGCTTTTATGCTGTTTACACATTAGAGATTGATCAACACATTACATCATGCTGTGCAGATATTGTAAACACTGCACTTTCTCACATGAGTTTGAAGTATCAGCTTAAGCTCTTGTGCTTCCAAGGCAAATTATCCAAATCTGGAAGCCTTTCCTCTCTATTAAATAAAGTTTAAGGTTCAACATTCCTTGGAGTTATTCGGTTCTACAAAGAGAGGAAACAGATTCTTTTCCTATGGGTGGTGAAGACAAAGAAAGAACAACTCAGCCTTTGCTAGGCCTCCTGCTAAAGATGGCAGAAGCCAGTATAAACTGCAATCCCTCTGCCAGCTATTCTTCCTGAGTCACTTTACATGTTGGACTGAACTTCAGCAGCTCAAAACAAAACTCTTGCAGCATTCTGTCGGCTGCTGATCAGATATCAAAATGTGATATGGCTCAGAAGTCTCTCTCATAGGAGAGTGATGATAGATGAAAGGGAGAATCGGTCGTGGAGAGAGACTTGCTGAAACAACAACCTCACCTTTGATTGAAGTAATTTGACACCACTTCATTGCAATTATCTGAATTCCAAAGGTCACAGCTGCCAGAAGTGGTAGAGACTGATGATCTATGGTCTGGGACGAGGCAGGAAATTCCATCCTTTCCTCTCGAGCAACACTACGTAGCAGTGGTGTGCAGCTGTAGTACTGTAAGTCATTTGAGGCTAGGGGTAAACACTATGTGCTAGTGCAGAATACAAAAGCCTGGTTTTGAGCAAGACACATGTGAACCCATCAGACAATGGTGCTGTAATCTCAACTGGTACTTTGTCCATTCAAATTTATGATCCAGAGCAGTAAGGCTACAGCCTAGGAACTTGAGACTGTCTGTTTATGATACAAGTTTGCTAAAGCAAAGCATAGAAAAAGCAGCTAAGTTACCATACAGTCAGATTCCTGGAGATCAAGAAAAAGGTTTTCCTGAGTCAAAGTGTTCTACCAGAAGCAGGTTTTGCTCATGTCTTTACATAAAGATTTCCTTAGCTAGATGCCTCATCATCAGCTAACCACAGGGAATGTCAGATAAAAGGGGAAAAACAGAGAAAAAAAAACATAAAGAAGACTGAAGGAGGCATGGTAAGAGGGGTGATGAGAGTGCAAGGAAGCAACATAGGCTCTTGTCTTCCAAAGTTGCTGCAACATCTGTAGTGTCCGAATTGAAAAGATTGATAAGTGGCACAGATCACCAGCTACTCAGGGTATCAGACCCAGATGGCAGGGAGAACCTGATGCTTAGTGAGTGCTCAGTCTGTGTATTGTAAATGTTTCTCTTCAGTGATTGTGTATCATTCAGAAGGGCAGAGGAGAAAACCCTTCCTTGCTATACAATATTTTAGTTTCAGTTGGATAGTGGAAAACATCACCTTGATTTTTTCCAACTTCCCTTATAGCAGGAGTTAAAGAATGTGCTTTCAGTATGAGACATGGCAAGCTGGTTCTCTGGAGAAACATTCTAATCACTGACAATGGCAAGTCACATCAGAAATGCCATCATGAACAGACTGAATACAGCTCAGATATTTTTGATTAATTTTTTTTAATATAATTTTGCATCTTCATAATATTGCCTCCCACTCAGGTGCACGTAGTAGAGTTCATGCCTCAAAAGTGATGTGCTGCCCATAGCAACCTATTCCCACTGGACACAGTGCAATCTGACAGTCAGCAGTGCTGTACATCCCCAAAGACTCCTCTGCACCAGGTGGAGGACACCACTCCCCCCACACCTGCCTTAGCACCACATCTGCTTTTTGCATTACAACAGTGGCTAAACAAATAAGCCCCAGCAATGTATTTTTATCAATGCCATATATTGTACTCCTGGATATTGCTCAAGAATATTTTTCACTGTGCAATTAAAAGCAGTATTTTCACATATCATCAATAAATACATTCGGTTGTCATGTTCCTTTTGCATATTTGCCAATTTGAAAATTTTGTGTTTGGATCCCACAGTCATTATAACAAATTACACAGGTCATCTCTATCACACTCAAGAACATATTTCATATAAGAGGGGAAAGAGATGTTTCTTTCAGTTCACATACTCTCTAGAAGTCATATATTGATTTCTCCCAAGTTTAATCTTTCAGTACTTTGGAACAGACAGTAAATAGGCTCACTTACCACAAGAGATGGAAATTGACCCCATTTGTAACCTTCACGACCAGTTTGGCTTCAAACCTTTATCATCATCCATTAAAATCATGAAAGACACTGTTTCTGAAAACAGGACCAAAACTAACAAACCTGGAGAAATTAGTTTTACACTCTTCCTCTTCCAACAGAAGTAACCAGATCCACCCCCTCTATAATACAACTGAACCACAATGACCTTGGTCTCAGCACCTATCACACAAAATAATTTGAAAGAGAAACTGGGATTTCCCTGCAGAGATCATGTATTTTCCATCCCCTTTGTTCTTTCAAGAGTTTCAAGTAGAGGAGCAACTGTTTTCTTCCAAGGAGTCAAACATCAAATGAAAGAACTTCTGTCCTTATCCTGTGAGCTGAAGGTCTGTGACTTTGTGAACTGAGGTTAATATCCCTTTTCTTTTCACATTCTACCAAAATATTGCTCACTGTTTTCTCTAGATTTCAAAACTATATCTGAACTAAGAGACATGCACCTTAGGGAGAGGTGGTCAAATAATGATTTTACTTTTACTTGTAAATTAGATTTTTCCAGCACACAGGGGTGCAAATGAGGCTTTCCCTATTGAAATAACATTTTTTGCCTCAGGAATTCATTGTAAGTTCAAGACAGCAATACTTTGTTCAGCTATAATCTCACACACACTGGTGTAAATTGGGAGTGACTCTGTAAAAGGCTAAGTCATTATAACAGGTTAAACTGGTGTAAGTTGAGAAAAAGAATCAGGTTTCCCATAGAGCTTCTTCTCTTACTGAAAAATGGTAATATACAGTGGAGAAAAGCATGCACTTCCAGAGTACTGCACTTCAGCATATATGTCCCACCAAACACTCAAAAAAATTTCACCACTGGAAACATAGTGCATGAAAATGCTCATGGAGCCACTGTCCCAAAAGCTTGGGGGGATGGAAGGGGAGACAAGGGTAAAGAAGGCATAGAAAGGGAGAGGGAAAGGGAAAGGGGAAAGGGAAAGGGAAAGGGGAAAGGGAGAGGAAGGGAGAAGAGAGCTGAGAACCAAGCCCTCTGCTTGGTGATGTATGGGGACATACTGCTTGAGTCAGGAACCCCAGCAATAGAGTCCTGAAGCTTTTGCACCGTAGCCTCTCACACATCACTTGTTAAGGATATAAACCTCACATATCTTAGGAAATGCTTCCCACTGTGATTCTGGGAATAGAAAACTCAGTGATACTGAACAAGGAAAACACTGTTTCTGGGATCATATCTTTGCAAGCAGCACTTCTACTGTATACTTATTTTTCTTTTGTACTGTCTGAGTCATCCCCTCTAGATGGATGTCCCAGGACACTCTTACAGGAACAAATATCCTTGACTGTACTGCCCAATAGAAAACATTTACCAGCTATTGTCTGTGTGTCCTTGTTACAGAGGAGCTCACTAAATACTTGCCTAGGGACACAGATGTACCTGCAGAGGTACAGTGTGACAGTGGCGAGACGAATGTGCATACACTGTACTGACCTTGGCAGAGCACCAGCAGAAATCCTAGCTGGATCCTGTGTTTAACCCATACAGCCCCTGCCAAGGCTGGCAGTGCCTCACCTAAACCATTTTTTGTCTGAGCCAGCTGCCCTTCCAGGATTCTGCATGTCATGTGTGATGGAGCAGCTGAGGCCTGGAGCTCTTGCTCAGGAGAGTGCAAGGCAGATGGTGGCTCCATGCTACAGACACCAGCACAGCTGAAGGCAAGGATCCCATCAGGAAAAGGGCCATGGCACTACACCTTAGCCAGCCACACACCTACACACCACAGAGAAACCTGGTATTTAAGAAATATCTCCCTGTGCTCCCACACTTCCCCAGGTCCCTGTCCAGACACTGGCACAGAATTTCAGCCACAACGAAAGCAGTATCCTGAGTGCTTGAGTGTCATGGTTTTCCCTGCTTTCTGATGGGACCCTGCTAGAGGCTGAATCCCATGAGAAGCCTCAGCTGCTGCAGGACCATTGTTAGCTTGTATAATTTTCTTTCTTCTACCTACTTCAGTTTTTCAGTTTCACAGATTTTGTCTTTCTTCCTGGCAGGCAGACTTCTTTTAAATTCAATAAAGCACAGTGCATTTTCTTGCTTTAATTAATCCCATATTTTCTGTCATGTGATTAAATAATAATTAACCTGGCAGCTGGAGGTACCCTGGGTTAGATCATGATGCTCTGCTTGGCTTTCCACAATGTTTCCTTGCTGTCAGTGCTGCTTTCTTGGCTAGGTTATCTCCAGGCATACCATGTGCTTGAGTAACAATAACAAACAGGAAAAATGAAGCAGTTCATAAGATTATTATTTTAGTTAGATTTTCTGTTCTAAAAGCCAAAAAAACATCAGCAGGCCCAAAACACTCAGGAGAGCTGTTTTGGTTTGTTTTTTTTTTTTTCCCCAGTCACTAAAACATTGAGCTGTTATACAGCTTATCAAAGAATTTGATAGGACACCAAAAAAGTTCAGGATCCCACTGGTGCTTCAATGGCTGCATTTGATCAGCCATGAGCTCACTGAGGGAGAGCGTGAGAGGAATATCAGGGAGTTTGTGTTTGAAGGATCTGAACAGATTTGGATCTCAAGGGCTTGTCAGCGTCCCTTTGCATATGACATTCTATTAGTTCCTGAAATATTGTACTGTGTCACTGCACAGGAAAAAAGACTTGAAAGAACGGGCCTCCAAGAGCCAGGAGACGTTCCTGACAGGATTCCCACACCCCACTCCCACAGAGAAGGAAGCAGGGTCCTGGGGGAAACTCGAGGCAGTACCTAATACATGCTGAGAGGGGTTAGTGTGCTTCTGACATTCCAAGAAATGCAGAATCAAAGGGCTTGTACCTGCAAATACAAGAGAAATCTGAATATACCAGGTGGAGAGGTTTCACTTTCCAAGAAGAATAAAGTCTTTAGAGAGGAACCTCTCCAGTGTAGAAACCCTGCTAGAGCTGTGCTTTTATCCTGCATGCCCCATGGCAAGTGACATTACTTAGAGCTGAGAAAAGTTTGAATAAATAAATCAGCTGAGCCAAGGAGTCTTTTCAATGTGTAATCAGTTACTCCCTTCCCATGTAAGTCTCTCTGCCAAGGTTTTCCTCTGCTTCCTTGAGAAAAGCCCAGAAGCATTCAGACTGGTCTTGCCACAAGCAGGGTCTTCATGTGTCTGCTGGGAGAGCTGGCAGCCTCAGGCAGCTGGAAAGAGCACACACAGAGCTCCCAGTCTCCACCAGAGAGAATTGGCTGCTCAGACCCTCCCAGTGCTGTTAAACAGCTGTCTGTGAAATGGTCTGGTCTCAGCCCACTCAGAGTGGGTCAGAGTCCACAGCACAGCTTACGATCAACATTTCCACTCGTAACAGGTACCTGTGTGCTGGAACCACATCCAAGTGACTACAGTGCTCTTAGCCCTACTGGGTTGAGATACAAACCAGTAAGGAAGCCTTAGGAAAGCCAGCACTGATCCTGTTCCTGCTCTATGGAAAGGAAAGGCCACATCTATACAGAGGCTGTTGGCCCAGCACCATTCAGAACCGTGACATTTTCTAGGACCAACCAAACAAAGCAAACAGATACAACTGGAATTCATGGTACTTTCAGTTCATTGTTCCATTTAGATCTCCAGGTGTGAAAACAACCCTACAGAGAAAAAAAACAAGACAAAACAAAACAAAACAAAACAAAACACTTCAAGTAAAAGCAGGATGAACACCTTCTGGAAGCAAAAAGATATATTTTGTCAATTGATTACAAAGATGGGAAAATTGTACAAGCAGTGGCAAGGTTGACAGCAATTTGGGAGAACTGGCAGCATCCCAAAGGCTAAGGAAAGTATCCTCTTCATCCAATACTTCTTGACATTTTCCCAGAGACCAAGTTCACAAATTGTGCTTTTCTGAGTTCAGACAAAACCTTCCAAGCTTGTCAAAAGTATAGATGCTGCAATTGCCAACCCAGAGATATAAGACTTCTATAGGTGCTGCCATTTCTTTTCTTTCTATTTTTTTCCCTAGAGATGGCTCTTGTAACATCTTGACTCCTGAGCAAGATGAATTCTGTCACTGTGCCAATTCTTAGCACTAGGCAATGGAGGGCAAAGATAAGGCTTCAGACGTGTCCCACTTATATGTCAAAATACTGCAACATTGACAAGTACTTTAGTGCTGTACATTCCTTGAATACTAAACTTCTTCCTGGTAATATCTTGTACTGTACAATATGGCTCTTTTTATACTTTAGTTTACCAGCAGCCTTTTTCATTTGCAGTTTGGCTGGTAGAGGAAAAAAATCCCCTCACAAAAATTAGGATTGCATTTTCCCAATCTTACCTGAAGTGTGTAGCACATGCAAAGTAGTCACACAAACTGGGATTAGGAATCCTAGAGATAAAATATATTTCCATCTGTTTCATCCTGAAGTCTTCTTTACCAGAGTTCAGCTCACTATTTATCTTTGCAAGGTTTAAAAATACTGTTTTATTACCTAGCTCAGTATCTTCTTGCCATCCTCAGAGACGAGGGAGTGGAGAGAGCATTTATAAAATTTGCTGATGACACCAAGGTGGGAG
This sequence comes from Notiomystis cincta, assembly GCA_013398075.1. Classification (NCBI taxonomy): domain Eukaryota; kingdom Metazoa; phylum Chordata; class Aves; order Passeriformes; family Notiomystidae; genus Notiomystis; species Notiomystis cincta. The sequence continues at coordinate 195,190 of VZRX01020511.1, forward strand.
TGGATTGAAGTAATTCAGAAGATGGGATCAGAATACAAAATTATCTCAATATGTTGGAGAAATAGTCTAAAACTATCAAGACAGAATTTAGTAACAATGCATATGAAGTACTACATGAAGAAATGAAATATCAAATGCACAAATACAAAATGAGAAATCATAAAAGATTTGGAAGGGCTGGGGAAAAAAAGGATGTGAGAACTAGAATATGACTCAAAGCAAATATGAGCAAAGCAGTTAAATCTCCTGAAAGACAAATCTCATATGAGATGCATTATTACAGGAGTGTCAAATGCAATAGGGAATTATTCATCTCTTCAGAGTGCTGGTGAAGAGCCAGCTAGCTCTGGGTGACTTTTTTAAAAAAGCAATAAAAACATAAGACATTTAGAGAATATGGCCTATCAGAAGCAGCTTGTAAAATTATGTTGGTCACTTTAGAAGTTTCACAGGGATATTTGATAATAGTTTTCCGGTATATGAAAGTCCAAGAATGGACAATAGTAACTTACTTCTTTTGCTCAGTTTTCAGGAAAGAGTCCAGTGGATCTGGCAGAATGGCCGTTAGGTGTTGAAGGAAAATCCAGAGCTGGGTAATAATCTTTAGGAACACTTGGGATTCTGCTTGTAGAAAAGTTTAGGAAGAGCTCTGACAATGCTACAGGTATATTTGATCCCATTTGAAGCAGGGAAATTCTCTCAGTGGTTTCACACAGCTTGTCAACATTCTCAATCCTATTTTATCAAAAGATCCATACAGTTCCTTTTTGTTTGCAACAGCACAAAGTTGAAGCTTGCAGGTGCTTTTAAGATACTTCAACACTTTGGCAGTTTCAAATTCAGGATCAGACACCTTTCCTTTCTCATGCTTTTCTTGGACAAGCAGGGATCATTGTCATCATCCTCTGCTCCCTGCTTTCACATGTGGATTTTCCAGCAGTGGGAGTCCTGAAGAATTTCCATTCCCTTTTCTTTCCCTGGTGAGCTGTGTATGTTCACAGCTACATGGCGTGAGTACACTCCAGCGGTCACACATACTTCCTTTCTGGACACTCCTGGATCTTGTTCTGATGTTGGACTCTACCCATAGTATTTTCTAGATCACCCAGAATCTTTGCCCTCACTGGAGCTGACGGCAGAGACCGTTTATTCTGGCTTCAGCTGTCTGTGAAGACCCTTAGAATTCAATCTCTCTCCCAGGATCAATCCTGCTAAAGGCAAAGCTTGAGTTGTGGGATGCTGGAACCCCTCTGACCCGAGCCATGGGCTGCTGTGCGGGTGCTGTGTGAGCTGCTGTAAGTCCTGCATCTCTGCCCACCAGGGCCCAGAAAATGAGGAATCCACAGCACTGTTCCAGTTTACCCCTGCAGGTTAAAGCACAGGGACTGCCTGTGCTGCAACTGCTCCCTATCTTGGTGCTGAGGAGCTGTGTGGGCAATGTTTGTCCTGGTCTCTGCTCTCTTGCGTGCTGCAGACAGTGGTGTGGTATCAACAAGTGTGAGGCAACCTCAAATTACAAGATTCGTTTTGTCTGCAGGAGGATGGAGCACCACACAAGCTGATTTGCCTTGTTACACTGTGGCTCTTATTTGTTCACAGCCCAAACACCACCCCTCCCTTGCAATGCAATCAGCTGAATGGCAGCCTCAGGCAACTGCACCTTTTTACACTTTCCAAGAAGAGAATTACTTGCATAAAAGCATCTACATTTTGCTTTACTACCTCTCCACACAGATTTGGTTGTCTATTGGAGCAAGGGGAGGATATTTTCCAGCCATAATGAAAACACTGCATGGAGATGCAAGGAAGATCTCCAGTCTGATGACGTGACTTTATTTTCAGAATACCTTTTTTTTTCCAAAAGGTTTTAAGTCACAATAAAGGAAGGCTCCTAGTGGAACTCTAACTTGCTCTTGTTCTGATACATCACTGTGCACAAAAAATTTCACTGCATGGATGCACTTAGGTGACTCCTAGCCACAGCAGAAAATCTCAAGAAAGCTTCTGATGAGGTAGATTCACACTTGCACCCAAATGCAGAGGCTTGTGTGCATAGAATGCAACCATCACCAAACCTACCTAGTGCTCCTGCCTCTCAGCAGTCATGCCCTGCAGAAACTAAAAAACTGAGATTTGTTGCCATAATGTTCTGGCATCAGCCTTTACACAGTAACATTGATTTTTCTTTTTTTCTCTTGCACATTCTCCGCCATTCAGTTCTCCAGATTCTTATCCCTTCTCTCTCACAGACAGGCCCTTTGCTCTGCAGAGCAACCCTCTGAGTTCACTGGCTTAAGCACACTGAGCAGCAGATGTTGTGTGTAAGGACAATAAAGTCTGGCTCTGCTTGCTTCTTACTTCCTTTCACAGCCTGTGTTTCCCTATCTCTAACTTCAACATGTTATTTTTAACAGTTTGTTACATCTTTCCGCATCTTCCCTCTTCTCCTTACTTTCACAGATCTTAATGTTTCTATTTCCTTTCTTCCTGTTCCACAATTCCCTCTCCCAGCTTCCCCTAAGAAAAATGAACACATGGTAAAGTACTCTGCTTTTCTCTTTGCTTCTCCTTTCCTTTTCTTCCAGTCCTTTCTCTGAGTCTATCCCATCTTCCACTTACTTTCCTTATGACACCTGAGGACACATTTCCTTAATTATTTATGGATATATTTACTTATATATTTATTGCTTTTGGCTATTGTCCTTACAGAAGACCTCACATTTTTCACATTTCACATTAGCTCCCAGTTTTGACTCATGTTCCCTGGAGGTGGGGTAAGTTTCTGTCCTCTATCCCTCCAGCTATGAGTACACTACAAGCCAGAGTACAATTACAGCTGAAGGGACATCTAGTTTTACAATAGCTCAGTAGGAAAAACAGTAGGACTATTGCTATGCAGAATTTAGCATGGACTGCAAAGTCTGTCCAGGATCTTAATAAATACATGGAGCCTTAGCTGTGGCTCTGCTCATTGCTGTGACAAAAATACAAGTCCCAAGAGAGGTGTAAGCCCATTCTTGCATAGCAAAGTAGCTGTAAGATGTGCAGCAGGGAGCTCACAACCTCCATGAGTAGGGCATGACAGCCTTTAGCCACCTGTACATTACCCCATCCTGTGCTGCAGAATGCTCTAAGAAATGCAGAAACTCTGCTGGGGTTCAAAGGGGGATGTTCCCAGGGCTTTTCCAGGAGACATGGTCCTGTCTAGAAATGGCAGTGGGGAGAACTGTGCCCCCTTTCCTTATGTACCATTCCTCACAACTCATGATACCTCAGCTCATCTCTACCCAGAGTTTGCCAAATGCCCAGGAATATAGCCTTTCAGCTGCTCCCTGCAGAGCTCACAAGGAAATTTCCTTCACAAGGAAATGGCCTTCCCCCAGACAAGTGGGACTTTTTGTAGCCTGTTGGTGAGAAACATTTAGGAGTCCAAGCAGGGAGGAAGGTAATGGAGGATAACTTTTTGGCTGTGCAGCACCTCTCATCACCAAGTGCCCTGATTGTGTGCTATTCATGTCCAGGAGGATTTTGCTTTTGTGTTCAAGGGAATAAGAGAAGCCTTGTAGTATTTGTTTCCAGTAAGATACAGTACTTTTTCTGCATGCAAGAACTGGTATAAAAGAAATAGGAGAAACAGAGTTAAAGGAAAAGCAGACTGGTGTGGCTTAGGAATGAGGTGCTGGAATTCCCACTGCAGCTGATTTAAGTCCCAGTTTCTCAGCAAGGCTGTTTCCCCATCAGTGTTTGAAAGTACAGTAAGCAAATGAAATGAGCCTGGTACCTAACGCACCCGTGTTAAAGCCTTTGATGGTAAGCCCCAAGGATAAGGGAGTGAGAGCCAGGATCTCCAGAGCACAACATGCCAGTTTAACTTGGCTGGGAGCCATGCTCTGCATGCTTTTCTTACACAGTGTACAAAACCGAGCTCGTTGGCACTGCTCGATAAATAAATAGCGATAACAAAATCTGCAGCATAACCCGAAGGATACACGGAAATTACTTGTGTGTGGAACTCCCTTGGACATGGCACATTGCCTTCAGCACAGGGAAATATACTCCCACTGCGAGCTCAGGGTACAGTAATTGGCACTTTTCACCAGTTATTCCAGTGTGATAAAAACAATGATCTGTGGGTGTGGTAGGCCAGATCGTATATGAATTACCAGTCAGACTGTATTTAGGCCCATAAACCGAAAGGATGGTGTTCTGGGAACAATGACTGAAGTGTTAACTATATCTGATTTTTTCTTCATGTACAGTCCAACCTTTGCATCTTGATGACCTGCCAGATTTGTCCATGGTACATCACTTGTTTTTTCTGAGGGAGGTCTGAGGGAAATAAAAAGCCTGGATGAGTGCAGGAGGCACAAAAGCATGTGTTGATGGAACAACATTTATCTCAGAAATTGTCCTTTCATCTCATGTTGTTCAAAAGTGATCAACTGCAGCGAAAAAAGGGAATTTTAGTTGCTAGATACTGACATGCAAACTTTTTCTGTGGGTCTGTACTATTCTTTTGAGAATGAGTGCAAGGTACAAAAGAGTAAACTGCAGCAATAAAATGCTGTGCAATGGCCAGCAGGTAAATAATTCAGCGCTATGGACAAGCAGATGAACGCCAGCTGTTTCAAGCTGGTATTAAATGCATCTCAAATTGCAATTCAGTACTTTGGATTGGAAGCTACTTGCTGTCAGTTGGCATCTCAGCTGTTCCCATTCAGGCACTTCAGGCAAACATTCAAGAGCCACTGCCTGGCCTGGTGCTACCAGGATCATTGCTGACTGGGGCGAGGAGCTGGCCATCCCTCCAGATCAGCTTTGGATCCCCAGCTGTCACCAGAGCAGCACCGATCACAAGGCATCCCCACAAATCCAGCCGGGCAGGTGAGCTCTGCCCTGAGCCAGCAGGGCCTCTGAGCCCCTGGTGTGCACCTTGAAGGGGGATATTGATGGCTCCCAATTGTAATGGACTGGAGCTTGCCCCTGCCATAGGTAAGGACTGTTTCCCACAGAATTCAGTTGGAAGCAGGATGAAACCACAGGATCATGTCATCCCTGCTGTGATGGTAAGAAAACATTGTGCAATTGTTATTCGCACTATAGCTAGACAAGAATCATGCTGTCATACAAACACCAAGGGGAAAAGTCTCTAAATCAAAAATACATTTAAATCATATTTAAGGCATATCATCAAGTGCAAGAAGAAGACCTATAAGGAAGAAATTGAGAAATTAAGAGAAGGATTAGAAATTATAGGATGTTTGTGTTCTGGGCACAAGCAGCTAAATTCCATTCTCTAGAAGATACCACTAGGAAATATTGAAACCATGTGATTATCATCTAATAAATATTTACTCAGAAGAGTTGAACAGTACTTCACAAACAACATGAGATTTGCAGATGATTAAATGGTATTTTTATGAATGAGTTACTGAAGTTTATTCTGGGTATAGCAGAGAGCAAGAAGAAAGTACAAAAGCCATCTCCTGAGACAGAAGATCACTCATTATCCAGTCTTGTCTTCCATCACTCTGTAGAGAGGAATATTTATCCCCTGCTGATCTTCTTTAGGTGATTTTTCACCTGTTCATCCTGCTCACGTAAAAGCCACAGGCTACGATATATTGATGGGTCTGGAGCAGATAATGTGTGTCTCAAAAACTGAGCTTCCACATCAGTTAAAAACAGCCTCTGTCTGGGCCAATGGCTGGCAGAGGGGACAAACCTGGGATCTTCTGTACGAAAACTTTTTTCTTTCCAAAATCCCAGGCACCAGAAGAGAGGGACTCAGAGGTGAGTCCTTCTCTTTCTGGGGTTTACCATCATTGGAAAACAAGGCATACCTGATATTTGTCATGGACATATCCTTCCAGTCCAGGAGGACTGTGTAGGAGAAACACAGTGCTGAAGGAGAGTTGGATCTAGGGTTTGTGATACTTGGATTTTCAGTGTGGTGTGCATTTTGAGGAGGGAGAAAATGAAAAACAGCTCCAGGTTTAGATAAAATGGACTGGAACAAAATAAAGGGTTTGCGAAATGAATAACAGCCTATCCACAATTAATTTCCATGAAACATTTTTGGTTTATTTGAAATAAAATACTTTGTTTCCATCTCAAATGATGTTGCATAACTAATAATAATAACAATATTCCCAGTATTTTCTTAAACAAAACAAAATCATGAATACTGCTCCTCAAAGAGCTGCACCTTTTCATATATTCAACTACTGTTTACATCACATAGAGGTTTTGCAACACATTCTTACTGGGGGCTACAGAGATGTTTGCCAAATGCTTCCCTGTTCTGTCCTATATGAGCAGTTACTGACTTTTCAGGGGGTGACATTCAAATAGCACTCTCAAACAAACATTTAATTCAAAAGAACTTAAAACATGACTCAGGTCCCCTGCTGTGATGTTCAAGATGTAGTTTCCAACAGCAAAACTGTCATTGTTTTTACCAGCCTTCTAACAGTCTGCAGTGAAGACTCTTGTGTCCGAATTGGCTGGGTTTGAACCCCATTATTTGCAGCACAGCAGTAACAAACACTATATTCTCAGTATCATCCTATTGCAAGAAAAAATTATAAGATTCTCAGTTTTACAATAGTACCAATATACAGCTGCATTTTAGGCAAATTTGCACAGTGTTTTCAGAACTGAATTTCAGGTCTTGGTATGCTTCCAGATCACTATGTCTCTTCTGGCATTCATCAAAGTACTGCACTGCACTGACAGTCTGCCTTATCATAGTGGTAAAATACTCTAATACGGAGGTTTAAGTACTATTTACGAATTGAAACCTGCAAGAAGAAGCAAAAAAAGTAAACTTTCCTTGTTAAACGAGGTCTGATTTTGCTTAAAATTTACTGCAGCTGGAAACAATGTGGGCAGAAGAATGTGGGTTTGTTCGTGGTGCTGCCTTCAGCTGGAGGAATGTGCTCCGGGCGTGTGAAGTGATGGAGCTGAGCACGAGCCAACGCCAGCACCCGCAGGCTTCTGGCTCTCACTCCCCTGCTGAAGCCACCAAATGCCTCTGCTGACATGGACACAGAGGTTTTCACAGGAAAATCTTCACAGGGTTTTAGAGAAGTAGGTTATTGCCATGTCTCATGTCTGCCTCCAGTGATCAGTTGCTCCAGATGTCCTTAAACTTGGTTATCTCTCCAGCCACCTTAGGCATGGAAGATACTCATGTTCAGGGCTGGTTGATATGGGGACATCCAGAAGAATTAAACTGATTTATCTTTGGAAGGAGATTAGGTGATGACACATAATCAGCAGCTGATTAAACACTCTCATTCAGAAATAGAGAGCCCCTAATTCAGTTTATCTTAATTCATTCTGGAAGGAAGTTAGGGCTGTGGCTGAAGCATGGGGAAGGCAGGCTTGGGCACAGCTGCTGCTGTGCTCCCACAGCTCTCCCTCAGCCATTCAGTGGGGGCTGCCAGCCCACCCAAGGTGTTAGGAAAGGAGGGGTGGGATGAAGCAAGCCTCCACTCCTTCCTCACTCCCATAGCTCACAGCTCATGTCTCAGGGCACTAGGTCCTCAGTAGGATGACTTGGGGTCTCAGCAGTCCCCACACCATGCCCTGGCCTAGCTGGTGAATTCCCAGACCCATCTTTGGAAATCCCCCTTTCTCCATCCTCTTTAGATATTTCAAGAAGTGAAGTTCTGGCACGGTCACATAAGAGCCCAACTGACTGATTAATCTGATGCTGAGAATAAAATACAAAGGTTCAGCATAAAGGCTTTTGAAAGTTTGCCAACAAAAAATGGTACCAGGGCAACAAACCCTGCAACCTATTTAGGTGCCAGCTAACACTGCTGCATGGTGGACTCCTGCTCACTTTTAATTGTAGGCATTTCCCAAATGATGAGCATTTTTTTATTAAAACTCAGGCTGTTGTGTGTTATTTACTTCATACTACATACAGGAAAAGAAGACAAGTGTGAAAGAATCAGTCCTCTTTATCAGGTCCTGCTACAGCACACACATGGCTTTCTCCCAGGTGGAGGCAGCCAAGGACATAGGAAGTGAAGAGGTCTCTTGGGACCTTGCCTGGTGGCCATAAGAGCATGCCCTACATGAGCATGCATCAACACCCTTTGCTAAAGCAGTTCCTATTTCCCATTTGACATCCCATCATCTGCAATAAGTAACCTCTTTAGCCCACCTGATGCCAATGAGGTGCCATAGAGAAAGTGGGTCCCAGGCTGCTACGTGCTTTCCCATAAACTGCAGTTTACATTCATTTAAGGTCGCAGTTTACATTCATTTAAGGTCACAGTTTGGCCTTGCTTTATCCCAACCAAAAATCAGCTGTTTCACTTTCTGACACCTGCTCAAGTCCCCAGCATAAGAGCAGCTCCCTTCCCAGACTTGCCTTTTCCAGAGGCTCATAGTGATGCATTATGCTGAATAATGGCAATTTTAAAAAAAATTGGAATCTCTTCAGACTTCAATTGACCTTAAATACAGGTTCTGTTTCTAAAATCCCTTCCTCAGCAAAAGTGGATGTCTGGGAGAATGGGTAATGGAATATAGAGCATTGTTGCCTCACCCCATGCTTGGCAATTACCAGAAATTGTTGCTGTTTGACAGCAGCTTCCGTGTGATTGTACACCTCTAGCAGTGATAGTCTTGAGTCCATAATTTCTACTAGCATGCCATTAGTTAACTGGTAATGTTCCTCTCTGTCATGGCAGCTCACCCAAACAAATCAGCAGTTGAGTGCAGATCATTGTAAGCTTTTACAGTCTGGGAACTCATAGTTTGTTACTAGGCAAGTTTTTATTCCTACAGATGCCAGTGAGACTCACGCAGGGAAATACGACCCATAACCATTTGCAGATTATTTCTGTGACATGAATTCTCATGTCTGCTAGCAGTGAAATTCATCTCAGAAAGATGGAGCATGAACAGGTGACTTGGTACCATCTGATAGCATTGTTTGGGGTGGCCTTACTGCTTTTGATATGATATGTAGCTGTCTCTCATCTAAGTGAATGCAACCTTTGTGTAGCTGTACATCACTTACTGCAAACAAACACTCACATAAACTAACACACACACTCTCTTCTGTGGCTGAATTTGAGAGCCCAAATATGCAACCTCTTTGTTTGATTTGGTAAATCTGAAAAGAAAAAGTATGTAACTAAAGTGCAGTAAGAAAAATAATCATGTATCAGCCTATTCAACAGTGCTGTGCACTCTAAATATTTATAGAGTGCTTAGACAGAAAAAAGCAGACATACATGTGTAGAGACAGACAGGAAGATATCGTTTTTGCCCATGTGTATATACGCATATTTACACATATATAGAATATTTCAAAACTGAAAAGGAGATTCAGTCACAGCTCCTTGATGCTAACTCGTACTCTGTGTCTATCTGCATACCCACATGTGCACACATTGCTGGTACTGTAAAAGCCATCTGCGCTTGCACTGTATAGCAATTTTAGTCACATTTCCCAAACATAAAAAATTATTTAAGAATTCATTCTCCTTCCACCTGCTTGCTCTCCTTGCAATTTCAAACCTTTCTGGCAGCTCCAAGCTTGCCTGGAAATAGCTACTTTCATACAGAATCAACAAAAATATGCATCGAGACACAAGAGAAAGCCTCAATCTGTATTGTGACTGAGGCAAAGGCTGTGGTATGAACTTACCCTCACTTTAACCCACAGAATCTGCAAGAGATAGCAAATTTGAAAGTCTAGAAATCTGAGGAAAATTAAATGAGAATTTCCATTCAAGCACCAGACCTAAACCCACGGGAAGTCTTATTTCATTGGTTCCAGTGCTCATGGCACTGCTTCGTTTCTGTTGATCTGAAGGAGAGTGTTCCTCTACCCATTTCTATATTGGATCTTTGGCAAATGCACTCATTCTGTACAACAGTGCTTTGACCTCTGTTTGTTAAGGTGCTGAATGACTCCCTTGCAGACATATTGTTTCAGATTTTGGGTGAGTGATACACACACTTATGTCAGAAGTAATTAGACCAGGAGGAGTAAAGGGTCCAAGTGTAATGATGATCTCTGGGTCTAGCAGCTGGAGGGAAATTAAACATTACAAGAATTTCCAATGTCTATTTTTCTTATTCTAGATCCTCAGCTTTACTCTCTTCCTAAAAACATAGAGCAGGGTGAAAATTATGCACAACTTAGCAAACATTGCCCACCAAGAATGGAAAGGGAGGTTTAGAGCCCACAAAAAATAGTGGGAGAGTCAGAGCTGAGTCGGAGATTTGTGTGTCCTGGAGGTTGTTCCAGGTGATGATGGGGAGAAGGTGGTTTCATATTTCCCAAAGCTTCTCAGACTTGGGACCAAAACCCAGACCAAGCTGGGGCAGCACATTATTAATTGATTCCTGCACAGCACTTTTCCATATCCCATGCTCCTGGAGACACAGGGGCAGGAGTCCAGGGACTTGAATACAGCAAGGGGCTCTGATTGTGGATCTCTGAATTTGTTTAGAGTTAGACACCTGGACCTCCAACGACCACTCCTGGTGAAGGAAATCATGCACTTCTACACTGCATAAACATACCCATACCCAGGGTTTTGCACATGATGGCAAGATAGAGCTCATTTGGATTCAAGTCATCTCATTCCCATTAATCATGTTAATAATTGAAAACATATGTTCAGCTTGAAAGCACAGCAAGAGAGTCAGGCAACCCTACATGGATTGTATATTGTTATCCAATTATAATGATACTCATTAACATACCTTGGCCAACCTCAAAGAGAAAACCCTCCCTCCAAAATCAGGTACAATCTTTGCTATCAACTTCTTGTATTCCAACCTGACAAAGCCCTTCCACCACCACTTGTTTCACCTTAGAATGTGTTTTTCAATTAAGTCTGTCCCTTCTGCCACAGGGTAAACACAGTGCTGGTGCTGAGCTCTTCTATACTGGTTGCAAATTGCTTGCACCAAAAAGCATTCAGGCAAGACTACTGACTGCAGGGCTCATTTGGCCACGGTGTGTGCCTCCCTCTGCAGCAGCTGCATCACAGGGATAGGTGCTACCCACAGCCCTGCCACCACACTTCAGCCTGATGCTGGGCTGGGGCCCCTCAGGAAGACCTTCAGATTTCCAGTACCAAAAATAGCCCAAACAAGCTTAAATATTCACAGGCATTGATATTGCCCTCTCATTGCTCCCATTAAAATGAAGACAGTGTTCCCATTATAAACTTGTTTTGGCAGAGCTTGCATGATGGAATCATTAAAATGAATTCCAGGTGAAAATCTGCAACGCAAATTCTAACCAGAGCAGCGAATTTCAGAGGAAACCTCACTGCCTGTAGGCAGACAATATTCTTAACATCTCAGCCTTTCCCAGCTCCCAATAAAAGGGAGACCTTTTTCTTTCAACAATGAAACTTGGGCTCTTCTTGGGCCTGGACACACAATCAAGTTACCATTGCAGCTCCAGAAACCACACTAAGTCCACTGTGTGTTTGAGCCCTGAGGGAAGGATGCAGAAAAGAGAGTAAGTTTGGATACAGGTGGAAGAAAGGATGGATGTTTTTTCCTTTCAGATGCACTTATTCTCCCAATGTGCATATAAATCACTTCTGCTGCTATTAGTAGCAGCAAAAAAATAAGCCTATTTGGAAATGAGTTTTGCAATCCTGTAACAGGAAGGCAGGAGAGAGGGGGAAAAAAAAAGGAAAAATTGTAAAAAGCAAGCCTTGTTTAAATATTAATAATATGGTTTACACAGACTTCAAAATCCTGACAAACACTTTGGTTTAGATTGCACACTTAGTTCTCGTCATCCCTTTCCTCCTCCTACACCCTTTCTCCACTGATCCATAAACTCAGCACAAGCAAATTCCTCCTACCTGGATGGAAATGCTCAGATGCTATGTACATTTGTGCTGTTCCTTACTCAAAGGAAGGGAAGTGCCTTGCAGGGAAGGTCTAGACAAGGAAACAGAGGGTGATGAGTGTCACAAATGTGACATCCAACTAGTGCCACTGCTGGAAACAGGAGCCAGGGCAAGTTGGATCCCATGGCTGACCTGCTAGGGCTGTTCATATGCAGAGGTGGGCCTGAGGCTCCAGAAGAGCCTGACCTCTTTTTCCTACCTCCTGCCAAAGACTCTCCCCGGCAGTGCCTGTTTCTGGGCTGTACAGCAGTAGGAACATGAAGAATAAACTTGGATCCTACTGTTATTTCATCTGACTTGGGGAATGGGATCTTGCAGACCCTATTGCATGATCATTTGATGATCATTTTTGCCACTCCCAGAGCTGAACTGAGGCAATGGGAGAAGGATATTTCTGGGGTACTCTTTGGGGCTGAAGGAGTTAATCAGTGATAGGACTTTTAAATTCTGTGCCTGCCAAGGGGTGCTGCACAGCTTTTGAAAGTGGGAGCTGAGTGTATTACAGACAGTCTTCCATGGGGTGTGAGAGCCAGCAGATAAACTCCAGGAGTAGGAGTGCCTACAGACCTCATCCTGCACCTCTTAGCAGGCTGGAAGAGATTTCACCCAGGGCTTCCCTGGGAGAGGCTGGGGAGAGGGGCTCCCTGCATTCTCCAGCCTGCTCACTGAGGTAACCTAACCCTGCACTGATCAGACCACTCTGGTATTTTTCATTAGCAAATTTTGGAAAATTCTTTGGAAAATATAGGCCAAGGCCTCGAGCAGTGTAAATCTGTGTAAACCCCCCTGAAATACATCACCAGGGATCTATCACATGAAGTGCTTGGGATTACTATTATATAAACAAAGTGTAAAGCCTTGAGCCAGGCCCAAGAAGCTGGAATCCCAGACAACTCCATCATCCTTTCCCCAGAATTCCTACATCCCAGCATGCTCAGATATTTCTCTGTGTGCTTTGTTCAAGCTGCCTGGGCTGCTCAGCTCCAACCAAAGCTTTAGTGGCATGCCTGGCACAGAGGCTTTTCTTTGCTTTGAAAGTAGCAGGGAGGTTGTGCATTGACAGCGAGACAGAAGATACTCCAGATCAAAATGAATGGACAAAACACGCCCTGTATATGTATCCACCACACTCCCTTACTGCAATAATATTTATTTTCCAGCAGCTATTGCTTGCAATGGGTCTCCCTCCCCAAAATGCAGAAACTAGCTGGAATTTAGAGGGCATGGGGTGGGAAGGGACTATCTTGGGGCTGCTGAGCCCACACTCCAGCATTGGAGGCAATGTGGGGTGAGACCTAGGGTGAAGGAATGGTCTACTCCACCCTACAATACTTAGCAGTGTCCCATTATAAGTTCAAGTCTTGTAGTAAAAGACCAAAAGTTATTCCTGCAGGAGACTATTCTCACAGAAAGCTGTTCCCACAAAAGGCCCTGGGAGGAGGTCTGACACACCATCCCAAGTGGTCTGGGGAAGCAAAATGTGCCTCTCTCTGCAGAGGAGGAGGAGGAAACCAAGTCAACTGCAGCTGACCTGTGAGAGAAATCCCTTTTAGTCCCAAAACTGGCAAGAGGTTTATCTAAGCATGTGAGCAAGGCGTACAAGCCAGGCACTTCTGCTATCAGCTTGGAGAAAAGCCACACTAATGATCTCATGCAGAGGGGTGAGGGGTGGTATTTTGCCAGAAGGAGCAGAAGTAAACCCAAATTGTTGTTTCCTCTCTGCTTTCCAAAACTCCTCTCGCTGATTAAAACCAAACTAATTGTATCCTTTTCTTCCACCCTCTAAACTTTTGGCTACATCTTGTCTTTTCCATGTCTGGCAAAGGACAGAGCTGCAAAGGCCAAAATGTTGAGTAAAAGTTTGGGTTTTTTTTTCCTGAGAAACTCTCTCACTACTATGGTTTATCCCGAAGCTACAAACAGTTGAACAGAGTAAAACAGTTGAGAGAGAGGTGATGACCAGGACAGAGACACTGATCCAGGACTTTTTTTTCCCCTAACACACACACAGTGCTGTCCACCTCCTGAAACCCTCCCTCAGCCCTGAGCCAAGCACGTGAGTTTCCTCATGAAAGTCACAGGACTACACACACCAAAAGCAAAGCATGTGTGTAGCTGCATTGCTGAGGCACAAGCCAAAGACCCCTCTTCAGCAGAATTCTTGAGTATAAATCTGTCACAACTCGTGCTTAAAACACGCTTAAAATAAAGGTGTATGTTAAAACACCTTGCTGGATCAAGGACTTAGCCTCTCTTTTTTACAGCAGAGCAAGGTTTTAGAAGGCTTTGAATATGTTTATCTCTTTTTCCCCCTGGCATTATATGGAGCATCAAAACTAACTGAAACCACAGTGTATAAGGGACAACTCTAATGGGAGTGCTGGAAGCCTAAGGGGAAAAGGGGAATGAATGGCTAATAACTGCATTTACTAACCCCATGGCTTTGTCCATTCTTTTCCTCTTGACAGGGGGAGTTAAAATATTTTTTAATCTAATTTCTCCAACATCCTTGCATGGGTAACACAGGAAAGCAAGCTAGATTCAAATCACGGCAGAATCACATGTACAAGCATTTGTCCCCAGTTTTGATCTTCACTTCCCAAAAGTAAGCCTGATCCTGTTTCCCCTGAAGATCATAGTAAGAGCCTCCATTGACCTCAATGGGAGCAGGAAGACTAGTACATATAAATTCAGTTATTCCAGCCCTCAGGATCCTTTGTTGCCTAGCTGGCTTCCTAGCTGCCTACTCTTGCAATCGTGTCCAAACTGTCTGCTCTTAGACCTGAAGCTGGCACTTCACAGGTTACGAAAGGAAGCTCCTTCCAGGTGACCACTGCCAGAGATGAAGAGAAACTCTGGGTTACAAAGACACAAAACTCTCTCTTTGGATTCCTTCTGGTTGAAGGCATTTTCAAGAAATTCCATATTAATGTGACATCGCGTGCATGTGTATCACTGCAAGGCAACCTCTGTGTTCAGAGGCGTGGAGAGTTTTGCACAGGGTACGGATCTCAGGGACTTGAAGACACTACCACCATGCCCAGCAGATCCCATCCCACTTTGCTGTCTCCATCTCACAGCTCTTCCGTGGCTGCTACAATATTTCCCAGGGATCAGGGCAGGGCCATCAGGCCCAGTCAGTGACAGCTCTTTGTGTCAGCTGAGCAAACCACAGTCGGGTGGGAGTCTGACATGGGCTGGAGGAAGCCTCGACAGAGCCAAGCCTGGCTACTCACTGCAGTTCTACTTGTGAAAGTACAGGTGGTAGATAAAATTGTTTCCTAGCGTGTTTCTCAGGTTTATTCCACCCAATAAGACGCTCTACAGCACATCCTGAGATAAGACCAGTCCTGCTTTCCCCTAATGCAGGGTGACACACATGGCACAAGTCAGATTTCTTGTATGAGAGCTGAGAAGCCTTTCTGGATTAAATTATTTCTCTTTGAAGATACCCTCGGGGTTTGCTACATTTCCTTTTGTCCCTTTTTCATTTGCTTGATTTCTTTTCTTTATGCTGCGTCTGACATTTTGTTCAGGGTTGCAGTGAGGAGCAACAATTTTGGATGATGAATTATGGATTAAAAGAAAAGGCTGGACTATTTTGAAATCACTATTCAGTGCCTTCTGCAGGGACAAAAGAATTCCAGAATGAGCTTTTCAATTATCTGTGTTGAAGAAGAGGGAGAAGGAAGAGAAGGAAGAGAAAGCAAGCCAGGGAGGATGGGAAGGCAGAAAGGGAAGGAAGGGAAGGGAGGAGTGACAGAACAAAAGAAATCCAATTTCTTCTGTTTGGAGCATTGAGAAACCACTCCACTCTCTGATGAGTTTTCTCTACCGTGCTTTCCAGGGTAAATTCTGAAAGCCATGTGCTATTTTAGTGGTGCTTGCAAAAGCAGTTCCTTGAATCTTCTGGGAGCTACTCACAGGAGCATAAGCCACCCAGCAGTTGGGAGGGTTGCAGAAGGCTGTCCTCCTCTACAGTGGCTGAGTTCCCTAAGCACAGAACTGTGAAATAACCCATGGGGGGCTCCACTGGAAAGTTACTTAAAGCCACAAAGCTCCCTCCCTTGGCTGGAAGGTTACAGGAAGAACAATTGCAATCTTGCTTATTTAACTTCAGCTTTTAAAAACAATTAATAACAAGGCATGGGGGAGCTTCTGTCATGGAACAGAAATTGCCATCTCTTTACACTGAATATTATTGTGCTCAAACAAAGAGGTGCTTCAAGATCTTGCAGGGGGGAAAGTGCTTTATAGGAATATGAGGGTGACATTGCAACAGCTGGCTTTTGGAGCAAAATCATATTCTCCCAGTTAGATAGCTTAATATCAATTTGGTTTGTTAATAAACTCTCAGCAATGTAGTCATTTCATGCTCCATTCCCCCTGTTTCTGTGACCCTGGCAGTACAAGTGTCAGGAAGACACAGCTGTGACTAGCCAGCTCCCCACTGCCTGCCCCTCCAGCTTTCCTCTAATCTCAGCTGAATAGTTTCATTACATGACATGTTAATGCACCAGAAGAGCTGGAAAGGCTGAGTGCTTCCCTAGGTGTACACAATGTAAAATCATTAGGCTGCTTAAGAAGCTTCCCAAAAGCTGTCAGCAGTTAGATGGCAATTACAGAATTAGCTGGAACAGGCCAGGTCTCCTCCTTGCTGACCCAAAGCCTGCCAACAAGGGGATACCATTTCAATGGAAAAAAGGTATCACCTGTCGGAACAACAATATGAACATGAATAGCACATGGAAACCATTTAACAGCTATCACAGTACACACTCATCAAACACCCTGCAAGTCTGAGCACTGCCTGGACCAAGCTGAGGTCAGCAGACCTGCTGATGACACTTGTGTTGCCCTTTCTCTGCAAATCACTGGCTGAATAAAACTCTGAGGGAACCAAGACTTCAGTCGCTTCTGCTGATGGGGCAAGGGCATCAATGACTGAGGCAGGTGGGATGGCAAGGGAGGGTGTGGGGCACCTCACCTGCCTGCCCTCCCCACTGCCTGGCACTGTAATGCTGGAGCAGGAGGTGAGTCTCCCTGGCCTGCCCCTGTGGTCTATGCAGGGCAGAGAGCCCTCCAAAGAACTGCTTGGAGGTTTGGAGGGAGGACCCTGCTTCAAGTTATTTGTTTCAGTCTGTATGCCTGAATCTCTCTGCATTCCAGCCACTGCCAGCCCACTGTCTCACCCACCCTGACAGCACAACTAATGGAGCTGCTCTGGCCATGAGCATACTAATCCTAGCCAGATGTGTCTCAGAGTGATTAAAAGCCAGACACAGCTTGTGATTTCATACTGGGCCACACACTTGCTGGGCTGTTACTGTCATTTCACCCTCATTTCACAGACTAACCATAATCCTTCCCTACCTATCACATGTATAAACCAGTATAATGGATAACCTCCTTTCCTGGCTTTTCAATCTTGCCTTGTCCTCTCTAGGCCTGGTCCTTGTGCACCACCCTTCTTTCTTTCCTATATCACATCTCAAAGCTCCTTGTGGCTCCCACTGGCTCTGCCTTTCCCTATACCTGTGCCCCATTCCTCCTCAATACTTTCCCTTGCTGCTCTTACAGAAGCACACTGGGATGCTGCTTCCCACTCCAATTTGGTGCCATCTGTCTAGTCTCCTCCTGCCTCTTGAGCAGCTTTCTCACTACCTCTTCAGCTCCTTAGGGTAATGGCAGGAAAATCTCAAGGTCCACCAGCAAAGCCTGTCTTCCTCCAAATGTCTCACTGTTGTGGGTGTTTTCCACTCATATTTTTCTGCATTGCTTTTACTTGCACCTTGATGTGTCACTTGAAGAGGTCCTGAGGCATCGACATCTGGAATACCAAACTCAGCTCATATATAGAGCAAATGCAGACCAGCAGGACTATTTACCTGGCCCACAGCCTGCCCCTGGTACCTTTTCTTTTGGGAGTGACCAAGGAGCAGTTGTCCCAGCAGCCATCAGGGCAGCTACAGCATTCAGTGCATTTCTGTCTGCCTGCTCTGAAGGCATTTCACAGAAAAAGGGTGGTGGGGGTCAGGCAGCAGAATTGCCCTGGTGATGGCCACCTGCTGGGAGCTCCCCAGGAATGACAAGAACATCATGGGCAGCATGCACATGGTTGAAGGCACCCTGTGAGCCATCAAGCCTCATCACATGCTCAACCTACAGCCCTCCTGATGTTTGTATAATCTGCTCTTACAGATTGCCAGGGTTGGGGACTGCTCACTGTCCCCAAGCAGCAGCCAATGACCTGTGCTGTCCAATGCGTTGACCAGGGGTTGGGATTCACAGAGTGTTTGGTGCATGGGCAGGAAATCCAGTCAGATAGAAGAGAAATGGGTCTGGCATCCAGCCCACCCTGACACTGGAATGACATCATGACCCACCAAGCTGGAAAGTTTGGGCTCGCTGCTCTGTATTTTTCTAGGCAAGAGCTTGTTAAGTGTTTTTACACTCTTTGCTGATGCAAAGAGCCATGTGAGTTAGGGGAATTGGTTAAAAATATTCAGCTCTGGTTTGTTCCATGAGGGAAAAATCCATCATTTTACATTTTTATATCTTTTCTTTCAACTTACTCCCTCCAAAGGGAGAACAAAAATAAATAAATAAATAAAAAGACTAGCAGTGGAGGGGCATTCAAATAAAGCAGAATAATTTTTTTTTTTAAATCAAAACCCAAAACTAGAAACAAAACAAAACAAAAAAACCAAACCAAAATACTAAAGAATCCCTTTTTGACTGGTTTTTTGTTGTTTTTTTCCAAAGTACACTTATTTGTCTCTGTGTGACATTCAGAATAACTACATATGTTGCTTTTTGCTGGTAACAGACTCACTCATCAGCCAGTTCATCTGGGTAGACACACCAAACCTCCCAAGAGGCGCCTTTTCAGCAGGTGAAAGACATGACAGTGCAGAGACCATGAGCAGGGTCTAGAAAGAGGGGTAGAAAGTCCACGAGGAAGACTGGATAATGTGTGTAGCTACTCCTTCTGCCAGCATGCATCTGTCTTGTAAATATGGAAATGAACTCTTCAACACTCCAATTTTTATTCTCACACAGGTTAAAAAGCAAAGGAAAATCAATTGGCAATCCATAGAACTGCTAAAAGGGCAGCTGTGAAGAAGGACAGGGTTTGAACAACTCAGTACCTAAAATAATGAGCATCTTAGAAAAATATAACCAACAAGAATGCAGACAGAACAGCTGTCCAGGCTGCAGCTGAGTCCTGTCTGAGGGAAAACAATGAGTGTTAAGTTCACTTTTCAGTCCTGTCTATCACTTGTTCCCTGTGTTAACAAAGTGTCCTGGGGAAAAGCAGTGCCGGGGAAAATTCTCACCCAATTGTCCAGCTCAGTGTCTGCTGGCTGTCACCTGGCCCAGACACCTCAGACACCTGGGTGTCTCAAACCTCTGACTTCACCAAGAGCTCCATGCCACCCAGAGAGGGTCCCAAAGCCACCTGGGGACCAGGTTTTTTCTGGTGCTGCCAGAGGGGTCCTCCAGTTCCTAAGACATGGGCAGGTGGAGCAGTGCCTGGGGACCCTGGACCATTCCAGGTCAGCAGCTGCAGCTGTGGCACATTATCCAAGGGCACCTCAGTTGTCTCTAAACATCCGTATGGGGCTTACTGGATCAAGTGGTTTCCAAGTGGTTTCCAAGTCCCCTGCAGCAGCATGGGCAGGTTAAGTTGAGTGCCTATGTAAATCAATGCAGAGCTCGAGTCTGAGATGTTTAGTTTTTACTGTGAGTTAGATTTTCTAAATTCGTATGTAAAGTGCCCCACACAGTTTTGCTGATACACAGACAATCATTTTAAAGCCAATTAATCTCCTCATCCCACATCAGGTACCACCTTCTAGTCACCACACAAAATTTCATACTCTGTGTATAAAAAATGTATGGCAACAGACTTGCCTGCCACATGCCTGCAGAGATAATTAAATGTTGATGCCAGAAAATATGAAGCTGGAGGTTGGCAAAATTTCTCTGTGCCTTTTCATCCCTGGCTTTTGAGTTCATGGAAAAAGGAAAATGGGAGTTTGGCAATGACAAGTGATTTAAGGGAGTCTGTGAGAACTGTTTTTTCTGTGAGCAGAAAGAGAAGATTTCATTAATCTTTTTATCTGCCAAGGCACTGCACTAACTTATGCATAGCCACGAATTTTGCTCAGTGTGTGATATTATACTACATGATTGCTGGTGGGTTTTTTTGTAAAATATGTTTCAGCTTATTGAGTTGCTGTACCAAATCATTCACTTCTCTGTTTTCTCCCTCCTTTTTTTAATACACATCACCTGCCATATATTATGTAAATCTCACCCCATCTCACCCACCACAAAGCAGAGGTGTAAATCCAAACATGAAGAAGCAGAGAAACGAACCAAAGTGAATATCAACATAAACAGGACTGCGTCACAAGCCATGAGCAGAAAATGTAGGATGAGTTTAAAAAAGCACAATGGTTAGAAAACAGCCTGTTTCAGGTGTGCACTTTAGGGCAGAGGTGGGTGATGTGCACAGGAAGAAGATCACAGCAGAACCAATCCTTTGGCTGGACACCAGCCCCGTGGTTTCTGGCCAACACCTTTGTTCACCATCTGCTCTGTCCAGCCTCTTTGGAGAAGACAGTGAAGCAGTATTGTTGGACACAGCACAGGAACCAGGGGCTACTGTCTACACATACACAGGGATGTGTTGGCATGATCTTGGTATTTATTTGTTTTGCCATTTCCTCTCCCTCCTTGTCCTGATGTTCTTGATCTCTTGGTGGATTTCATCAGCTCCTGTCAATTGTATTACTGGCATCTCAATTGTTTCCCTCGTGTTTCCTCTTCCATGTGTTTTTGGCAACCTCAGCATCATTCCTGGACTCCCCATGCTTCCTTTTTCAACTGCTGCCACTGCTCTTGGCTTCTACAAGAGCTCCCTGCAGCTCCCTTCTCCTTGCACTGGGCAGCTGAGAAGGTGTGAGCAGCTTCTAATCCCCCTTTTCTTCTTTCCTGAACAGTCACAGCTCTCACTCAGGGATGCTGCTTTTTCTGCACATCTGCTTATTCTACCTGCCTGTGAATAGCTTTTTCTGCTTTACACATAGGAATTGAGGACATAGAAATGATATATTTTTTCTGCTCAGATATCATTAGGGACACAATTCCACACGGGATTTGCAGGCAAATCTTAACGACCTGCTCTAAATCAGACAGCAAGACTCAACCTTCCTCCTTATCCCTTATCTTGGTAGCTCTGTCACTCTCAGTGCAGGCAACTGCTGCGTTTCTTTCCTATCCCTTCAGCTGGGGGTGGGGGTCTTCTCTGTCCTTCCTTCGTATTTTGGCCCTCCAAGACTCTCCACTTAGTTCCATAGTCTTTTCTTCCTGAATCATGTATTTTCCATAATATGATGCAATTGCCCAGCAAGAATCTTACCCTATTCCTCATCCTCTCATGTCTCTCTTGGTGTAACAACCATTTCCCTGGCTAAAACAATCATTATCCTTCTGCAGGGATAATGCCTCAGAGACCCACATTCCTTGCCTATAATCCTGGTGCGTCACTACTGCTATGAGGACTCTCTTTCCTTTATCTCATTCTGCTGTCTGAGTGGGTTTTTATCTTGAAAAAGTAAATCATTCAGGGCAAGGACTTCCTTTTCGTTTTGTTCTTGCACTGCAAGAAGCACAGTGGGGCTCCAGTTCACAGTGAGAGTCTCAATGCACTATTGCTAATCAAAGTGATAAAAAGATAAATAAACCAAAAGCAGCAGTAGGTGTAAGTAGCCTGGTTTAGTTTGTCTCTTCTGCTCTCACACAGGTGGTCAAAACTGAATGATATTCCTGTTGCCAGTGAGATTTACAAGGCATAGTAAGTGGCAGCTGGGACAGCAAAATATTGGGTACCAGGTCTGGAGTTTCAACACTTGCCTGCATAATAAATTCACACAGATTAAAAAACCCACCAGGTTCCTCTCTGATTATTATATTCAACAGGCTGCAGACAGCTGGGTTCATATCATCTCAAATGTCTTCCTAAGATTGTAGTCAGTGAGAAATGCTACCCTTACTTTGGCCACAGACTATAATTTGCCATGATAAATCTCTTCCTCTGTCAGCACCCTTCCTGCATATTTGCTAGAAATGATGAAAAAACAGAAATAGTGTTTTACAAAATAGAGCAAGGTCATGTTCATTTGACAGAGTTTGAAGTGGACCTCTTCTCTTATTTCCTCAAATACTTTTAATTTTCCAGGATTTTACCTCAACCACTTTTCTTAACCAACCCTCTTTTCCCATTCAATCATACATTCATAAGATGTTGAGTGAGATATCAGATGATGCAGAAAAAAAAATTGCAATTTAAACGTCTTCCAGGAGCAGAAAATGTGTTGCTTGACTTCAGCAGAGCCAAACACCTCTTTGCTCAGTCCTCTCTCTTTTTCCTGCTCCTGCCCAGCAGCTCGAGGGGGAGACAGCAGTCCTTGCTCATCCAGCAGCCTTCAACATGAGAGCCAGAGGTGTTTGGTGTTAGGAGCAAGAGGGTGACTGGAATCAGATGCCAGGAGATGCTGCCCCATGACACTGTCCAGGACACAGCATATGATGATGTATGGTAGAAAAAAATGTAGGGGGAAAAGGAGAAGGGAAAGGCAGGAGGAAGAGGAAAGGTGTTTTTTGACGTCAGTAAATATTTGAAGTAAACATAAGATTGATTTTGCAATCTATCTACATACAAATCCATTGCCGGATGTGGCTTGTTTGGTTTTCATCTGCCAAAGCCAACAAATGCTGTCAGGGTGGAATTCGGCCGTGCTTCCAGAACCCCGGTAAAGAAACGATGGTCTAACTGTGGGTACTGAAAAAGATAACAGCACAGCAATCTTCAGAGGTTATAGGGGGAAACACGAGTAACATTAGAACATGATGAGAAAAGGGGGGAAAATGCAACCAAGAAGAAAGTGTGTAAATATCTACAGAAAGGAAATGGCGTCATTAAGTAAAGGAAATGTCATCAGCATAGTGGAGGAATGAAAACTGCAGAAAAACAATGGGTCGATAAATAGAGTTCTTGGGGGAAAAATCCAAAAAAACTGACAACTGAATGTTTTCCTAGCCTCTGAATTAGTTAACAATAAACCTGTGGAGGACATGTGTGGATGCTGAGTCCAAACCAGGGAGTACTGAGATTAATTAAAGAATGCAAAAGAACTTCTCACGTAGGATACAGACACAAAGTGCCAGGCAAGTGTGAGTTAATCCACAGTTAATACTGGAGTTTAGGGATCAAACAGTTGGGCCATAAACTGTGCATTCTGAGAGAATTATTTATTAATCATGAGTCAGGAGAGTTTTTTGAAAGGCAAATCATGTCAGACAGATGTGGGTTTTCTCCACAAAGTATCTTCCTTTTGGAAAGATGAGGTAAAAAATTGAAGCATATTTTCAGTAAACTTCAGATTACACGGATGTGACAGCCAGGGGTGACCTTGGCAAACCTGACCTGAAGGTTCATGCACCTGGCTCATGCAGAGGTCAGAGTTCAATGTTATCAGTCCTGGTTTTCTCATGGGTAATGAAGAATGAATGAGGAAGCACCAGAAGTTTCAGATGGGTGAATTAAAAAGTAAAAATGTGATAAGAATTTTGGTGGGCTACAGAATTAAATTTCAGAGCAAGTTTCAGATAATTTCTAAGAAAAAAAATATTTGTAAGTAAATGGATGCTAGAGTGAAACACAATTTTTTTTGCAAGAATTAATAAATTGAAGTTCTCTCTCTGTGTCAAAAAACAACTACTTTTGGAACCATGTTATTACTGATTTTGACATAAGAATAATGTGCAAAACATATTTGGAAGTGATACTAAAACAGAGTTGTTAAGAGACATTCAATACTGTATGTCTTAATTAGTATAGTAACATGAGCAACAATAAAAGGCTCTGAGTTACAAATTAACAGCCATCATACCAGTCTTGCTTTTGCTGCCACAAATTGGAAGCATTTCTAATGAAATAATAAAAAACCCCCTGCTGATATAAAACATACACATATGTGTGTATGGCACTTGAATTTGTATGATTATATAATTAGGGAACATAGTATCCCCTCAAGGCTATAAAAAGGAAAACTGTAACCTTAATTATGGCATTTTTTAATTCCTTTTTGGAAACTGCATAATTATCTTCTAGTTAGTTTTGTTTTAAGGGAAAGTAATGACGGGAGCTAATGAGTTGCAGACCAGCAAACACATACAAAATGGGCCTTTAAGGAAAGCAAGAAGGGACAAGACAAACTGCAACTCTCTCAGTGATGTTGTATGTTTTAGCAAGAATTTCTAATTGAGGTCATTTCACTCACCAGAACTAGAACAGCAGCCAAGGGGAAGGCAGAATATGTATCTAAATAATTTAAGGAGGATTATTTTACAGAGAGAGCAATCAGGAGGTGACACAGATATACAGCAGAAATGGAGAGGTCAGACAATGCCGATGTGAGCAAAATCCTGCCATCCACATAGACTTTAACTGATGCATGTTTGAGGTTAGCCAAGAACCCAGAGTACTGCAGGGAGCAAAGAATTTGTCAACCATCACATTTTTCTTGCAAGCTGGCTGTACAGGGCTTTTTGCATTTTATCGATCTCTGGGAGTGCTTCTGCCCTTTGGCACATGTTTTCCACATTTACAGGCCATGAAAACCAGATAGAGTCATAAGCCATGTAAATTTTGTTATATGAATAGTATCATTGTTTATGAAAGCAGAAAAGATAATTCAAATTCACACTTTCCAACTGGTTCTGTGACTGAGAAATGCCCTCTCTGTCATCAAGCTCCCCACATCAGAAAGAGAACATGACAAAAACATTTCAAATGGCAGAAAACTATAGCTATGGAGACTTCACCTTCCACACCTAGTTCAAAAACTCTGCCCAGAAGGGCTGGTAAAGTTACATTTCTTCTTACCTGTGTGAAGTCACTGTCAAACAAGTGTTGTGTAATCTTGTAAGGCTTACCTGAAAAAATAAAAACCGTATCAATTTGGATTAAGTGATCTCATGGCTGGTCAAAGAAGGCTTGTGGTTTACACAGTCATGAAACAATATGAGAAGCTAATATCCATCAAAACTCAGGAAAAGGATTCGTGAAATTTCATAATGAAACTTAGTACTTGTTTATTGTTGGCTTTCATTTAGACCCCTCCAACCACCCTCAACATGTTATGCATCATGTTATCCCCATTTCACAGCACTTAAATGTAGCCTAGGAAAGAGTTCACACGGACTGCCTGCCAACCCAGCAAGAGAGTTTGGAATCATGAACTAGAGGGGAGTATCCTTCCCTTGGTTTCCCTGCTGTGGTGAGTGGACAATGCTGCCTCCTGTTAGATCCTTACACACACACACACAGGTGCAAACACTGAAAAGAAGGGTCCCTCTCTCAAAGAATGGCTCATTGAGCCCAAACCACTTTGCATTTAGACTTCAGCCTTCTTGGCTTCCACCCAGTGCCTGCTTCCAAAGAGCTGGGAGCCCAAATCAATATTGTCTATAACTTCTCATCTTGGCAATTGCACACACAACAAACAGGCACTTTGTGTGCTTCTGCAGAAAGAAACAATCCTGCAACACTGAAGAACATTTCTTCTGCCTTTCATTCTTTGACTTAATTGAATCCTGGCTTTGTCCCTTATTGCTGTTATAGAAATAACTGAGACAGAAGTGTTGTCTAGCAGTCCAAGCAGGAAAAACAAGCTAAGTACAAAACTGCAATCCTAATCCTAACATAACTTGCTTGGTCAAATCTGAATCCATCTCCCTTCAAAGTCAAAGACTCTTTGTAGATGATGAGGAATCAGGCTGGGCAATAAAGATCTCTGCTTGCCATCAGTTTGCAAGCCAGCTGCATTTAATACTGTTATCTGAAATAAATTATTAAAATCATCAATGATAGTATTCTGGCTGAGCCTAGAAATAAGGGAGTATGAAGTAGTAAAGGAGGAAACTCATTTATACATAACAATCCAGGGAGTTCATAACATAGGAGCCAGACTGTGTCTGTAGGAAGAAAGAACACGGTGACACATAAAAGCTGGACAGCAGGACATTGAAAAGGGTGAGAATGATCAGCCTGGGCACACAGCTGAGCATCCCATGCAACAGTATGGCCATGCAGGTGACAGGAGAAAATGCCAAGGAGGTGGAGGAATCCTTTGTGTAAATCCAGTGAAACTCTCACAGAAATGCTGTGCCCATTTCAGAGGCTCATGGTTTGTGTGCAGAAGGGTCGATGGGCCAGTTTGGTCTCCTGAGCTGTCCATGGGCTAACTCTGGACAGTCTGTAAAAGAGCACAAAAAGAGTAGGCATATGGAAACTTTTAGAAGTCCATTTACGGATTAAAGTGAAAATTGCTTTTCTGGTATGACCTCTTGCATAAAAGAGCTTTATATGCTTCCATGGTGACAAAGAATCTGTGAGAAACCTTAGGAAGCAATTAGATGGCTAGGAACTCCTGGTGTTAAAAAGAGTGGCTCAGCTCAAAATGGAGCTTTGTAGCTGCAGCTCCAAACTGTCGGATCTTGTTGAGCCTGTAGGGTAAGGAGCCCTCCAGGATCAGATTTCTGTTCTTGGTGCAGCTGTGCAGGCTGTGGTCAAGTCTCTTCTGGGGCTGCTGTTACACAAAGGAGCATCCTCCTTTCTGTAAGTGCAGCCTACTCATCTTCTCCCTACAAGAACCACTTCACTTCTGGCTGTACTAAAGCACACAGCATTTGCAGGCTCCCATTGTGAGAAGTAATTCAACTCAATGGTGTGTCTTCATTATCCTCTCCCCCCAGCCTTCAATAATATTTGTAGATTTGCTTTTAAGTCATTCTTACAGCCAAGGGTTAGACAGCACAGTTCAGGAAAGCCAAGAGTTTCCTACTGAAGATAGCCCTATAATCATCACCAGATTTTAGACCTAGTATGTTACCATATTTTTAATATAACTTGTTATTTGCAATAATTGTCAATTAAAAAATTATTACAGTATCAAATACCTTAGAGAAATATGAATAAATTATTCCCAACACCTCTGCCACCAAACAAATAGATGAGGTACCATGATGGTATTGAAAAATTTGTTTCCCTTAAGCCCAAACTGATTACTGTTAAGGATAGTTCTCTTTTTTTTGCCTTGTTCTTAATGAAATTACACTATTTTGCTCCAGCTCACTGTCTACTGTCAGGCTGATATGTCTATAATTACCAATATCTGAATCTTCTTTTTCTCCAGGCAAGCCTTTCTAGCATTCCCATGATTTACCAACTTTAATAGCCCACACATCTCCTCTTCCAGCTCTTTAAAGTTCTTGCTGCATCCAGACCTACTGGTTAAAAACAGCCGGCTTATTAGCTCTGCATATTGCCAAGTTACTGTTGGAAGGGAACAGATTTCGTCTTCACCCTCTGTGAGTTCTTCATGCAGACTTTTCAAAAAACCGCTTGGAACAACAAGATATACTGAAACTATCTGACATTTCTACATTAAAAACATGTTTTTATAGACTAGAATTATTGTTAGGATTTTTTTTTGTATTATGAGACATACTCAAATCTTTCTTTTACTGCCATTCACCCTCTTGCATTAGGTTTTTTCTTGGTGTCCTGTCACTTCATTAAGACTTCTTCTGTTTTTCCATCCTTCTAATTTATATTCTTTACTATCTCCTTTCCCTCTGTGTGTTTGTGCATTTGTATTCAGCTACATTTGCCTATTTCAAGCCAGTCTGGTTCTTTTTACCAATGCAAGATTTTTTTCTCTTGGGCAGCTGTGTGGCTTTGGGGCATGCAGTAAGCAACTGTATAAAATTCCCAATTACACTTCCCATTTTAAGACCATGAGAACAGCTGGAAAGAGTGCAATCAAAGGCCCTCCAAAGTGACCCTCCAGCAGTGGCCAGCTTGCCTGGAGTACAAACAACTGAGCAGCCCAAACACAGGTAGCACCTCCCTGTGCCTCCCCTCCAACCCCTCTGGGCCCTACATGTCCCCCTAGCAGTCTGGGCTGGCACTGGGGGCCTTTACTGGATCTTTCTTCCCTTCCTTTGCCTGGTTGCTTCAGGAATATAGACAGACTTTTAGCAGCCACACAGGCCACATGAAAGGAAACATCCAAGTGTGTGAGAGGACAGATAAAAAAGCACCTCTTTTTGTTCATTCTGTCTTTTCATTCGATGCCTCCCTCATTATTGCACTCAGTTATTGTCATTCACCTTTTCTTCCTCATTTTCAGTTGCATTCTGCCACCTTCCCTCCTCAATCACCTCTTTTCCAAGCTGACAAAGTCTAGTCTATTTAATCATTCCATGAATGGAAGTATTTTCACTATATCTGTAATCATTCTTCTTGTCCTGCTCTGAACTTTTCTACTTCTTCTCTGAACTTTTCTACCTCTTCTTTACTCATTTTGAGCTGCAGGGAAACTAAACTACTGTGATGTCTTGCATTTCGAGTTCTTTCTATAGGATGATTTGGCTTTTAAGGGGTTTTGACATGAGGAAACTGGGTTTTTAAACTACTGTTTTCTGTGTTACTGGCTTGGATTTTAGCTTCTATGAATGTAAAAGGGACATTTAAGTCACCATCACTGCACTCCAGAGCAAGGCAAGAGTCAGCTCTGTGCCCAATAGACCTTTCTTTCTGAGTTAATGGCTAATTCAGATGAGGCTGAATATATATAATATATATATAATATGAGGCTGAATGCAGTCCCCAGACAGGGAATTGCCAGCTACCTGTTTTGGCAATTCTAAGGAAATTTTGTGCCTGCCTAATAAAAGCTAAAACCAGAAAAGGTTCAGGTGGAAGCTGCAAGAATAATCCAACACAGGATAACCAGGCTTTATAGTAAAAGATGAACAAAGTGTTTAGTGCTTTTAGCTTATACAAGAGAAGACAAAGGTGACTTGATCCTGACTTACAAACCATTATGAAAGGGATTTCTGGTGGCAGATGGATCTGTAATCTGGGGATGTAAAGGCATAATAAGATTCCATGGCTGAAAGCTAAAAGACTAGAAACAAGAAAAAAACATTAGCAACTAGGGTAATTATCCAAACAGCTTAAAGGGATGTACTGGATTCTGCAACACATGATGTTTCAAACCATAATTAGCTGTCTTTTTAAAAGATGGGCTGTTGCTCAAGCAAAAATTACGGTCTCCATGCAGAAATAATCAGAACAGAGGTTTTAGCCTGCATTAAGCTACAGGTCAACCTAGATGATCTTAATTACCCCCTTGGCCTTAAGATCTATGAATCTAGAGAAGTGGAGATAATGGCATGTGTTTAACTATCTTGTGTTTTGAACGAGAAAAACTGGGAGAAATGTGCACAGTAAATAATTGATTCTACACATTCAGGCCAATTTTTTGCTCATAACATATCTGGGGATGGACCATTAACTCTTAAATCTATTTCTCAAATGTGACAGACAGCTATCTTGCCCAGTATTTGACTTAGAGTTTGTAAGCTGTGCTGCCTAATTGGTTAGCTAACAGGAAATGGGCCAGTTCACCTCTATGATTGATTAGCATGAAGGCAAAGCAGACAAGCACATTTAAACATTTCAAATTCAGTTTGGGTGACCACGTATAGGAGCATGATTTTGAAATCCTTTTCTTTTAATCAAGCTCTACCATGTCTCCTCATGGTGACTGAGGAGTAGGCAGAAAAAAAAAATATGTAAGCACCACTTAAAGCAGATTCAATTATTTTAAATGTTAAGGTCTAATCAAGCTGTAGTCACAACACTGTGTTGCTCATCAGTCATACAGGTCTAGGCCTAAAGATGCATTTTGTTTTGAAAATTAACAATGTTCCTAGCCCCTTGCTTATACAGTAGGTATAGAGTGAGCTAGGGGCTAATGAAATCGAAACACTAAACACTGAAGATATCAGGTATTAAAAAAAAAGACTGCATTCACTCAATGCAGGTTGACATTCAGGAGAGGAAATATAGAATACTGGGAGAGAAAACAAGAGCAGGGGAAACTCACTTGAGTTTCAGTTAAATACTACAAAACCAAGGCTGGAGTGTTGAGAGAGGGTAACAACAAAGAGGAGCACCTGTTAAAGAAAAACATATCTTTCAAAGCAGATCCTCTTTTGCTAATGAAACACATTTAAATGCTTTTAGGACTGTGGAAAGACATTCCTGGTGGTGTTGAGGTGCATCTGAGAGTGGTGCTGTAGAGAGAGGAGGGCTCCTCCAGGGCTGGGGAACCATCAAGTCACGCCTGTGATGCTGGACCCCAAAGGGAAGGCAGAGCAAAAGCAAAGAAGTGGCTGTTCTTTTAGGAACATGCAACAAAAAGTGCACCTATTGAACAAGGCTTTTACTATCAAGCTCTGGCAACCTGTGCTTGTTGCCCATTGTCTCCCCATCCAGCACACACTCTGTCCATCTCCACACTGCCCTCACCTCTGTCTGCAGGGCTCATCCTGCAGCCAGGACCCCACTTCATTCTCCCAGGCAGTGAGGCCAGGCTGTGGCAGCAGGGGGATGCTCCATCCTCACCAAACTCCAAGGGGCCTGCTAGCAGCCTGGACCATCAACACATGAATCAAAAATCCAGTTCCCCCGCAGTGCCAAGGGCTCGCTGTCTGCCGGGAGGTGCCGGCCTGAGAGGCGCGGGCACAGCCGAGGGGGCCTGGGCACGACAGCACGGGGAGGTGCCCAGGCTGCCAGCAAGCCCTGACAGCCCACGGTGAAGTTGTGCTTCTGCAGCACCAGAGTTTGCAGCCCACCCCAGACTACTGGGCAGGGCAGCACACACTTCAAGGCTGTGCTCCAGCAGCAGTGTGGAGATATTCCGTGCAGGAGCCGAATGCCTGCAGATGATTACAGCAGCGCAGTGGAGGGCGATTAACAGCTGTTTAGCCTGCAGTGAGCTGGTGAAATGAGCACAGTTTATATTGCACAGAGACTTCAGGGAGCAGTGGGGAAAGCTGTGACAGGCAGGAGGGATTAACTGCCCGTGTCAGGGGCCATTTCATTTTTCACCTGTTAGATGGCTTTCCTATTACATCTCCAGCCTGATGTGGAAATTACGCTTGTTCTATGCCTCCGGTTCAGTGCCAAATTGGAGGAAATATATGGCTGCCCTAATTCCATGCACTTTCTGATAGGAGATGTAACATCAGTTACCAAACTGCTCTCTTCTGCCAGCTCCTGAGGGGAGGGGTACCCCTTGATGCTTGGTAAAAATGTGATGGTTTGGACCGAACTAATCTGTGCTCTGTTGGTATCAAGGGCTGTAAGAGCATCTGTGCTCCTGGAGACACGCTGTGGTACACAAAAAAGAAATAATGCAACAATTTCCCTTTTTGCAACCCATGAAAACTAACTTCTGAGTCATAAAACCTTTGAGATAACTGAGAAATGCACATGCAGGGCAATGTTCAGCCAGCTGAGCATACCTCCTGCTGTCCTGCCTTGCAGTCAGGCAGGCTGCCTTCTCCTCTCTCCAGTGACAGTGGCACACAGGCCACTCAGCTGCTTCCTGGTGTTTGGGACATACAACATTCAGGCATCTGACCCGTTGCTTTTGGAGCCTCCGTCTGTCCTTGCAGAAAGAGGCTGCTTTTACACCTGCTGAAAGCCACTGATGCCAGAAAAATCCTTCTTGTTGTCTCCAGTGACAGCATAAGGGCAGACACAGACCTGACAAAAGGTCTGGTCGTCCTTTCCCAGCAAGAGGAGCACTTACTGGCACATTTGCAGCCTGTTTACAGCCCATGCAATCTTGCAGCACTGGCAGCAAATGCCCAGGCTGTCAGGTCATACTTTAACTTATTGCAGTCTGAGCAGCCAGGACAAAAACAACTGCTTCCACAGTGTGCTTCCAGCAGGCAAAGCTGCTCTTCTGCTTCCTTCTGGGTTTGGTGTTTGAGTTAAGTGGCAGCTGGGTTGACCCCAGCTCTGGATGATGAGCCAAAAAGAAACTATTGCTTTGCCAAAAATAATGTCTGGGGCTTATTCTGCCTTCACCAGTGGTGGGACTGTGCTAAATTTCTCCAAACTGGTTCAATCCTAGTCATGACCTGGACAATTGTATGTAATGCTGCCTCTAAGGAAATAGTCTCATTTTCTCCCACTTGTGATCTAACCCCACAGCAGGCAGATGTGGAAGAATTTTTGTGGTAGGGAAAGGGGACTGGGTGCTTTCACCCAAAGAAATGGAGAGGAGGGGCTATGGCAGGCTGAAATTCAGATTCATGTCCAGTCCATGTCCGCTGCAGCAATTTTTTACTTCCAGATTTCCCTTCACATTCCTGAGATTAACACGGATGGTCTAACAGGCCAGAAACTGGCCCCAAAGAAAGGGCATCTCTCCCTCTCTGCCTTCCTACCTCCTTTCCTTTCCTGGTGCCAGCCCTGAGCCCTTTCTATACCACAAGGCTAGGGAGAACTGGCAGCATGAAAATTCATGAAAGTTCATGGCTTCATTTTAGGGATTTTGCAGGGTTATTGCACATCAGTGGAGGGACAGAGATGCTCAGGTACAACTCACTTGGGATCTGTTTACTAGAAAAACAAGCATGCTGTTCCCACCAGCTGCTGTGTGAAGGCTGAGGAAATGGGAGATACAAATGCAATACCTCTTCTTTGATTAGTGTGGTTTGTACATCAAGGTTTTATTAGCTTTTACTGCCCTACTGACTGCTGCCTGCCACTGCCTCACACGCACCTCTTCTCTAACAGCCCCTCTGCTCACTCTGCTTTCCTTCCTGCTGGCTTTGTGTGAACCTCTTTATTGCCAGCTCCAGTGAGATGATAAAATTTGGCATCTGTTGCTGGACATTTCAGGTTTATTAGATATGTTAAAAATAATCTTTAACTCCATAATATGCGCAGGGCTGGGTAATGATGGGGAAGCAGAAGGGGCGGCCCCAGGGTGCCTGTGCATGCACCATTTACACTGGGTCAGTGCTGGGGGGCAATTGCCATGGGGTGAGCAGAAGGAGGGGCTGGGAGGTGATGTACAGGCTGGCTGTACACTCACATCTATCCACCTTCCTGCCCATGTGTACTTGCCATGTCCACAGATACATATTCCAGATATGCAAAGTCACCTCAGAGACTTTTTATGTCTTACCCAATGCCCATGCCTCCTTTTAGACCTATTATTCCATGTATTACCCTTATCTTGGTCATCGTCCCAAAGCCTTTGAAGGCCAAGGTCAGGACTAGGTTATCTCTGTGATTCTTTCTTTTCCCCTTCTTCTAACCCCAAGCAGCTCTTAGTCCACTGTCTGTGAGCTCTGGGTACTCCATGAGGTTTCTTGACTTTTCCTGTTAGTGTTACATTGAGCTTTTTTTACTACCTGCCTGTGTTTAGACTTCTGCCTTTTACTGAGCTGTGGAGAACCCTTGGCTCTTCTTCGCATGGGTCTGCCTCACATCAGTGGATGTACAGGACCTCACCTCCAAAATTAGCTAAATGCTAAAATAAATACCTCCAACTTCTGCATGTTGGAGATCTTGGTTCTTCCTTTCCATGGCTCATACAAAAAGATGTGTATAGAGCAGGTTTCTAATGTGGGAAATAAATATTTTTTCTTCTTCTGTTCTCCTCCAGCAATTAAAACCTGGAAGAACTTGAATGTTTCTTTCCAGGTGTCCAGAAACATGCTACTGAACAGAAAATCTACATAAAACTTTTCACACTAGGAAAAACGTGTTCCAAAATGCCCTGAGAATGTGGAAATGAGAGATAATCACGGAAAGTACTTTAAACTTTACACAGACTGGTCAATGTTGGCAATTTGCATAATAACCCTGGGAAATAAGCTATTATGCTTCATGACAGCACCAATAATTACATGCCAGAGCTGGTCATTACGAGAGTTAACCACTGATTAATTAGTCTGTTTATAGTAAAAAACAAGGTTGGCTTCAGTAACTAATAAATTGCCTGTGTACAGCTGTTACCAAAACGATCACTTGTTAGAAAATTGATCAGGTAATTTTAAAATTGTTTTAATTAAATTTCAGTAATTAGACTCTCCCAACTTATTTTCCTCTTTTTATGGAATGGGGAAGAAATAAACAGGCACTGAGTATGTAGAGGTGATACGAGGCAATGATTAGAAATCTATAGGAAAACAAATATATGTTGCAATCCTCTTGTCCTCCTAAAGCCTTGTAGGAATCTAGAGAAAATCAGATTTTCATTTTATTTTATTTACTTTGCCTCATGGAGACTTGGTGCCTACTTCACTCCACTTGGTGAATTCATAATAGGGACAGAAATGCTCAAATGGTAAATCTTTCTGTGCTCACTCCATTTGTTATGCGAGATATTAGCCAGCCAAGCGATGCTACAGGGGGCAGTTTACAGCTTAATCATAAAGCCTCTCAGCTTCACAGTGCCAGGTCCCCTCTGGAAAGTTGCTGCTTGTCTTTTTCTGCCTGACCCCTAAGAGGGCCTTACCCTGTGCCCACCTGGAGCCTAGCAGGAGGCAGGGGCAGGGGACAACCATGCCTGTGAAAGGGGACCAGTGCCCGTGGTGACAGCAACAGGGCTGCCTTCCCTGAACCAGGCTCTTAACATTGCCAGTGTGACAGATCCAACAAAGCTTGGCAGGAAAGAGAGAGAGAGAGAGAGAGAAAGAAAAGTTCTTTTGTTCCTGGAAATTCAGTTATGGGGGGGTTGCTCTAAAGGGCCTCCTTGATATGTTGCTGCTCCCTGCATTACCAGTCATTACTGTACAGCCTGCTCTTACAGAGGGCTCTTGAGCTTCCATGGCACTGGGCTTCTGCACTGCCTCCCCTATCCATAAGGTCACTTTGCTAATGACTTCATTGATCCATACCTTTGCCTGGTTCAATATGCTATTTTCTGCCATGCTATTTCAATGGTGTGGAGCTTAGCTTCAGGACAGAGCCATCCAGGCATGACACTAAGTTTTGCTGAAATACAGTTGTTTGACAGCTTCCTGGCTAAGATTCAACCTTTAACATATTTGCAGGCTTCAGGTCCAGAAAGGCAGTAAAGTAATAAAGCTGGAAAACCAGAAAAGCAGGAATAATCACATTCTGTTATCATTCAAAGCATTAACTACCTGTACCACACCAAAACCACACATATACATATACATATACATATATATATATATATATATATATGTATAAATACCCATACTCCCCAGTATGAAAACAAAACCACCTAATCCATAAATTCACATCAAAAGTTTCCTCCCCTACAGAACATTCAATTACATTCAATTTATATCCATAATCCACCTGTGTGGCTCTGCTAATAATAGTTCTTAGAGCCATTTTTCCTTCCTCTTAAGAAAATGCGATTGCTTTTTAATTGAGAAACAGTCTCATTGGGGAATGGCAAACCCAGAGTTATATCCCCTGGAGATTTCAAAGCATGCAATACAATCACTAGCAGTGTGAGCAGTGTAAATGTGGAGCTGCTTAATCCCTGTTAATCCCTGGGTTTTTGAGCACATTGGTATAACAACACTTGCACCTCCCAGCTGAGGCGCCCTCGAGTAGACAGCCATGAATACATCAGGAAAAAAAAGTATGGATGGGTTCAGATGGAGAAAGGATGGACACTTCAGGAGAAGAGATGAAGGATGCCTCTGCCTGAGGCCAGTTGTTTGCTCTCCTGCAAGGGGAAAATCTCCACTTCCCTTTTCGGCCACTCATTGTGAATCACTGGTGAGTAACTCCTGCTCTTTATTTTCCCCCCTGGTGAGAAGCCCCTCGTTTTTGTGATCCCATGTCTGAGAAAATATTTTTCTGTTGGACACAGACCTTGCCTCCTGGCCTGGACTGCAGCTACCAGTGAGCTGGAGTGTGATGGACTGGGGATGCTTCTGATGCAATGTCTCATCAGTAACCTTGCTGTGGCTGTTTTCAGCTCGTGCTGGTTGACACCTACCTCTGAGGCTTTCAGCACAACTTCTCCATCGTGTCCAGCACAGCCTCCCCCAGCAGTGTCTGACCACCACCCCCCTGACTTGAAGGAAGAACTCTGACTAAAGTATTCTCTTCCAGCAGAGGAGAAGAGATAGGAAGGGTGGGAGGAGGGCTGCCTGGTGCTGCTGAGATCTGTGATGGGGTCAACAGTCTCACAGAGCTGCTGCCATGGCCAGCCAAGCCCTTCATAGGACACGCAGAGCCAGTGTCCCTGCTCACCCACAGACACCTGTGCCCTCCCTCAGCCTCCTAGTTGTCCTTCTGCACACAGCACCCTGGCTAATCCGTGTCTCGTTCCTCCTTCAATATTAGGCTGCCTTGCAAATGATTGTTCTTATTGATCCCATTTTCCAGATCTTTTTCTAACACCCCTGCCTCCAGGCAGCCCTGTAGACCTCACACAGAAGCTGTCTAGACAAATTCAGAAAAACTTGGAAAGCACTCGGATGGTACCACAAGAGGTTAGGCAGGAAAGTTAATCAGGAAATTGCTGTCCATTTCCTCCACAGCACAGTTTGAATCACGGATTGTAAATAAGGCATGAGATGCACTCTGAATAATGAAGAGAAATGATGAAAAGTATGAAATGGCTGATGATGAGATCACAATTTATTTTGGATGGTGAATGTAGGAGAGGTTCCCAGGGAAAAATTAGTATGCAAGTACGTTGGTACAAGATGAAAGATGGTATCATAATACATATGAAAATGGGAATCAAATGCATATTGCCCAGACAATCCTACGTCTAACCATTCTTATATTCCAAGAGCTTAATTTTGCTGTTTTGAAATCCTCTTACATTCAGAGGATCAAGTTCTTA
Organism: Notiomystis cincta; assembly: GCA_013398075.1. NCBI lineage: Eukaryota > Metazoa > Chordata > Aves > Passeriformes > Notiomystidae > Notiomystis > Notiomystis cincta. The sequence goes on from VZRX01020511.1 coordinate 231,902, forward strand.
TTTTGTTAATCTCTTGTACGGAAATGCTCCCAATGTGGAAAAGAAATTCAGTGACCAATAAAATAGATAAAATAGTATTCCATGTTTTTGTCATTTTGTTGATGTTTGACTTGTCTGTATTTTGAAGTGTGGGGTTCCAGCCATTTCTTTATTTAAGAGAAAAAGAGCTTTGCTGAGCAAGAAGAAAAATCCCTAGAAAAATCTAGTCACATAAAAAATGTTCTTTACTTTTGGTATATTCAGCATTTTTCCTGAGTAAAGTTCACCGAACACTCACATGAATAAAGTAATTTTTTTGTTTAATTGGATTGAGCCTGGAGAGAGAGGAAACCAAATAAATCTGTAAGTGGGGGCAGGGAAGGATGGGGGGAAATTCTTCAAGGTGAAGTGAGAAATGGTAACACTCTCACAGAAATTTTCTATGGCAGAGTATTATTTGTGATGCTGGGTTATTTTTCTGGACTCACAGATTGAAAGGCAGAAGATTGCCTATCTCATTCATAACACAGGTCATGGGATTTCATCCAGCTGGTCCTGCTTTAGGACCATATCTGAAAGTGCTGAAATTATCACAGACAGACTCTGATCCAGTTGAGCAGTGGGATGAGGAGGATCCTGGGGTAGGCTATAAGATTTCTCTACTATCCCACCAGCTTGTCTCTATTCTATGTCATCACCAGAGGTTTCTTGATTTGTTCATCAGCAGTGAATCCTTTTTGGGGTTGGAGGCTCTGGGAGCTAACAGAAGACTTAGAGTGTCCCATTTGGAGTACACCATGACAACAGTTGGGATCAAGCTGAACAAAGTTCAATCTTCTACTGCTTCCTTAAAATTAGAGACCCCACCCCAGCTGAAGGCAGCCTAACTACCAGTGTCTTTACATGCCTTCAGGATAGGTTTGACAGATGTAACTTGGGATGAAACAGCAGTGGTTCAGGCTGCAGTAAGAACTACAGAGTTCCAGGCACAATTTTACCCTGCCTCCTGGGCTTTGAGCTGCCATGATTTTATTGCTAGTGGTTTACAAATTGGCTGCATCAAGACTGGATCCATTCTGCTTGTGATGGCTGCAATCACAGCACAGTAGCTTGAGCAGCTTGATCCCTTCTGCTGTTTTAGGTCAGAAATGAGAAGGATAAATGATCTGCTCTGAGTAGTCATTCTCCGTGATGTCCCACAGCTCAACCTCATCCAGACATATGAAGGAGAGCTGGAGAATGACAGCCTGGTGTGTAGATGGCAAGCACACCCACACTCCCATATTTCTGTGTGCCAATTAATTTCAGGACTATTGACTTCTGCAGGGATTTAACTGCAGGGTCAACATGAGAGTTAGATGAAAGAAACGTTCACTTTGGTGAGCTGCTTTGTAGGGCTGGGAAAGGAGACAAGACTCTTTAACGATAGCAATTATCCTGATGTGTTGCAGACCCTGTCAGTCAGCAGGCAGCTTTTGGCTCAACAGAAGCAGGGGAGTGAGTGTGATGGTGATACTTGAGTGCTCTGCACCTTTTAGTTACTACCTGTGAACGAGCTGGTAGGTCTTGCAGACTGGTGTCCTCATTACAAGATCAGAAACTGGCAGCGTGCATGGCATGTTGGTAATCCCAGGAGCGAAACCAGACACTCAGCTGGAATGAAAACCGCTCACCTTCGCAAGGATGCTTCCTCCAGAGAAGGATGGGAACAGCAACAGCATGCTGTGATTTGACACAGCAAGCACAGCTACTGCCCAGGCTGGGCACAAACTGTGGTTGGAGAGGGAGTCAGGATGCGGACTTGTCAATCCAGCACATCTCAAAAGCGCTATAAAAATAGGAGGTAGTGTATTTACAAATGAGATCTTATTTTTAGCACTGGGGAGAAAGGAAGTGCAGGAGGCTGCGACACTGCTGTTCACACTTGTTCATTTACCCAGACTTCCTCCAGAGAGACCAGCAGCCAGCACAGGCTAGTAGAGGAGGCTTGCAGTAGGAGAGCTGATTTACACAATTTGCTTCAGGAAGAAGACCTTTTGTGGCAGTGAGAGCAGCACAAAACATGTTGTTCTTCACTACGGGGTGAGCTATCTCAGGCAAATGCTACCTATTGAACGCGGAGATGAAGAGGACCAGATGGAAAGACGAATTTCCTTCTCTAGGATCCAAGAGAGTGGGCTGATGCTGTTGCAAGCGGAGATGAAGGCTGAGTTGGAGAGTGAGGATCTGGCTGCAGATCTAAAATTTGTTGGGTGGAGGGGGAGAGATGTGCTGGCCCAAATGTTCACAGAGAAACTGTAGGATGAAGAAAACTAAAGGTACTTTTAAATGTAGTTCTGACCTTCAGCACTATAACACCTGCCTTCCATCTGTGTCCTTAAGTCAAGATGTTTGTGCCTTAAAAAAACAAGGATGAGAACACCCCACCCTACACTACAATGAGAGGATGGTATTCACTTATTGACCATGGCAGTCCAGCTGCCAGAACATCTCCCTGGAGGCACTCAGGCCCTTCCTCCCTCACTGGGTCCATCCCTCAGGTGAGGACAGTCACACCTTACGGCTATACCAGCCTTCTCTTTGCCTGTGATGCCCCACTTTCCTCTGTCCCTGTCTCCTCCTGTACACCAGATCTTCCAGCCTTGTCCAAAACCCTGGTCCCTCCCCAACACCAACTGCTCCTTGCCTCTGCACCACGCATGTGCATGGGTGCACATGGCATCAGCGCACCCATGAAATCTTCCCTCGACACCTCCCGTGTCGCCACAGGGTCACTCCAATCCCTCCTCCGTGGCCGAGAAACTTTCCTTCCCTCCGTGCTCTCGACAACCGGCCGTGTGTCCCTGCTGCCCGTTGTCCAGCACCGACAGAGTGTGCTCCCCTCCCCCTGCCCCGAGATAGCCACACTTCAGAGCAGCTGCACAGCTTTTTATAGACGGGACTTAATGCCACTTGACGGACCACAGCGCTATTTTTGTGCCAAGTGAGCACAGCCTTAGCATTCTGCGCGTGCGAGTGCTGCGCCCAAGTCTAGTTGCTGAAATATAAATACCGCTCAACCAAAGTTATTTAGAACTTCAGTGGGATCGACCTGATCTGAGCCAATTATTTTCCCCGACAGAATTAATTAGACTGCATATAAAGTGAGTGAGATGTGAAAGACAGGTCTGCAGAATTACTTATTCCATTAACAGTTGGTTTGGAAAAAAAGAGGCTCTGTCCTTGACTTGGCTGTGCCATGGACTCGTCAAGAAGAAGGAAATCAGAGTTTTCACATGGGAAGCTGCTCTGCTGGCAAACACAGTTCACTTGGTGTTAGTTTGCATCAACAAGCTCTCCGCTCTCTTATATTCATGAAGATAAGGGCTGGCTGTGTAAATGCTGCTGCAGAATCCAAACTCCCTCCCTGCTCAAAACAACTGTTGCTCAGACCTCTGTGGAACTAATTTATTGCCAAAGAGAGTGAAATGTAAATAGTTGCAGCAGGTACGCGAGCAGGCGTTTCTTCATTGAGTATTACTTGGAGAAGAGCCAACTGGTGCCTGTACACAGAGCTGGAGGGAGCAGTTTTTCAAGCATGAGAGGAAAGTAGGACTGGCTTCAAAAGCAATGATTATTTCATGGGAATGACTCCAGCAAGGTGGGGAGGGACTGAGAAACTCATTTTTTCAAGATCGAAACACACATTCAATTTTCCTTGGGACTCATTTCTCCTCCAGAGCTCAGAAAACAATGAGAGCAGCTCTGCAGCTCCAGTTCTGTGTGAGTACTGGGTTCTGGGGGGACAAACATCCCAGCACAGACAAAGTCTATTTTTCTTTTAAACACAGACTATGAGGAAAAAGAGACATAGGGCTGGGGTCAGTTTCCTGTCCTTTGCATGGGGAGAGGAGTTCACACGATCTCACTGAGCATCCCTGTGCCCATGTCACGGCTGCTCCAGTCACAGAGGTCTGGTTGAACCAGGGCCTGTAGGGATTGGAGAACCATCCCCAGCACCAAGAAACAACATTTTACATCTCACAGCCAGTGAAGTCTGGCCCTGTGCATTCGCCATCGTCTCTGACAAAATGCACCAGGATTTTCCTGTGTGAATCACCTTCCCTGGGGTTTCAATCGGACAGGGGGGTTGTCTTTGATGGCAAACGAGTCATTTGCATCCTCTTCTTTTCCCAGACCAGCTTCTTTTCAAACTCAGAGCCTAGGTGTCCAGCCTTGTGGGGAGGGAGGCTGGGACGCCAGGGAAGACACCACCTTGTCCCTGCAAAAATCTTCACCTCAGATGTAGTTTCATCCCATTGTGATTCTTCCTCCACCACCTCTTTGGATCTAACTCCTCAAGGGTGGGTTAATAAGGAAAAAAAGATGACCTACAGAATATTTAGTAGTCATAAAACATATTGCACATAAACTGCAACACCACCACCCAGACTGCAGGGTAGACCCCTCCACAGCACAGGATTGCCACTGCCACCTCTGCCAGGTCAGACAGAGCTTGGGACTCTGCTGTGATGCAGCAGAAATTAAAGGTATTAGTTCCTATTTTGTGGGGTTATTTTAAGCACCATTATCCTGTTTCCTGAAACACATTAATGCTCTGCAGTTAACTGTGCTTTGGGGAGGAGGAATGGACTATATAGTCTCCCAAAATCTCTCCCCAGTTCCATAGCCTGGCTTGAGAAGGAGATCAGAGCAATCTTGAGAGGTGCTTGACTCCATTCCATATACCCTCTTACCTGCTCTGGAAGGCTTTCAGTGAAGGCAATTTGCAATATCCTCCTTCTCCCCATGCTCAGGGTTTACAGCTCTCCTACAGGCTGTAGGATATTACAGGAGATTACACCTAATCTTAGGGTATGCTTCTATATATTACACCAATTATTTCTCATCCTGCCAGTAGGAGACAAGCAGGAAAGTAAAAAACAGCTCTCTGTGTATTGAAAGCTTCGTTATTCCCCTCAGCTATCTACTTTCTAGACAAAACCAAACCCACTTATCTTGTGCCTTCTGAAACTTTTCCTTTTTTTGCTGCTTTGCCCAGATTGTCTCTGACATGATATCCAAATCTGGCCACATTGCACCAGGTGGGATCTCAGCAGCACTGGGTGAAGTGGCATAAGTAGCTCTCACACTGTCTGCCTGCTAACACCTCCTACCCAAAGATTCACCTTTCTCAAAACACCAACATATTATTGGCTTGCTCAGTTTGCAGTAAGCCAAAACCCCAGCTCTGGTTCTTCTGTACTGCTTTCTCAGCATTTATTGTGCAATCTGTTTTTATGCATTTGATTTCAATGTGTAATACTTCCAACTTTTCTCAAAATAATTCCATCTCACTGGGTCCAGATCATTTCTCCAGCTCATTGAGATCACTCTTTTTCTTATTATGTCCTCCAGTCTCATTATAGCTCCTTCCCAGCTGGGTGTCTGCTGCACATGAAGTCTCTTCCATCATCCACCATGATAATGAAGACAGTGAACAGAAATAGTCCCAAGGAAAAAATTCCCCTGCAGAATCCAACTTGAAATGCCTTCTCATTTTGACAAGAGACGATTGCAAACCAGTCAGTACATTTTTTCAACCACTTCAATGAGACTTCATGCAATTTCTTTTTTAATGAAGATTCACCCAAAAAAAGCATTGAATACTTCAAACACCTCTTCATCATGCTTTATTTGTTCTGTGTCCATTAAGTAATGGAGCTAAAACTCCCTTTGCCTCAGTCCTGCTCCTCACACATTCAGGAGATTTGGTTTTGTTGTTTTCTTGCTTTGTTCTTACTATTTTCAAGACTCCTTTTTTTTTTAATTCCAAGTAATGTCACACTCTTGATGCAGCTATATAGGGTTTACTGTAGATTCTATTGCTTGTCTGCTCTGCTTTGCCTATAATACAGCCATCAGCTTTGTGCACTTCTTCACTTAGAATTTCTTCCTGAGACTCTTCCTAACTGCTCTCTGAATTTGCTGAAATCCACTGTTTTTTAAGACGAGGTTTTCATTCTGTCACACTTAGACCCTAAATTAGCCAGTGATTTGTTCTTCACCCTCAGTTTCAGTGGAAGATGAAACAAAATACAGAGAATGTCCAATTCTAATTTCATATATTGCCCCTCTCCAGGGAAGAGATGGATGGGCAGGATAATCTGCTCTCCTTTCCGTGATTCATCTGTAGGTAAAGGACTTTGACTTACTGAGTTGTAAATCTAGTAGGCTTTGTGAGCACACCAAAGAAAGGGGCGAAGGGGGGAACCCTGTTAATCAAGGCAGGGGGGTCTTAACTGACATATGAGAGAGTTATGTTTTGATTTGTTCTTTGAGAGATGGACATGACTAACAGCAATCCAGGATTACTGGATAATTTGGGCAGTCCATTCTGTCAAAATGGACAAAACATAATTTACTACATCCAAATCAGCTATCAAGGGAAAGGAAATTGGAATTAATCTAGTAGGATCAGAAATCAGCCAGAGACTTCAACAATAGATGTGAAACATTTATCCTAACGTAGCATTAAAATTAGAAGTTAAAGGAAGTCAAAGACCACAAAGGAAGTCAGGAAATTCACTGGCCAAGTCCCCTTGGGTCACTTTTCATAGGAGTGCCCTTAGAAGAGGAGGCACAGAGTTTTTGTGCCTGTTAACATATCACTGTCACAGTGATGGATGAGAGAAGCTCTTGGTTTGGGAATTCAAGGGAATAAGGGAAGTGTTGGCTTTTTTATTTTCTTAATAAATAAGGGTTAAATACTGCAAAAAGAGGTTTAGAAATATTTCAAAACCTAATTTTACTATTTTATCAGCTTATAGAGGAAGAATCACATATGTGACTTTCTCAGGAACACTGGCAATGAGCCACATCACAAAAATACTTCTTTGCACATATATCAAGAAGAGGCCAAGTGCATTTCTGATACATATATTAATTCCTCCTAGACACTACAGCCACACAGTGAGGATCACAGGCCTTACCCTGAAAGCTACTCAAGATATTGAGTAACATCCACAAAATTCAGAAAGAAACGTAGATGGTCAGTGGCTTTACTATGTTACCTGGAAATTTTGACAACCACTTATGCATCTGGATACCTTTATAAGCCTAAACCTCTTTCTCTCTATGTCTAGCACCACAAGGTGCTAGACAAGAGTCTCTTAACATCTGAGCAGAGAAGGGTTGTTTCACTTTGGAGTTAAAATAAGTGGAAATTTGGTCTCCTTCCAGATTTGGAAATTGCTACTTCAGTGGTGACAGAGCACCTTTAGCAAACCTCTCAGCTGAGCTACAAAAAGGTTGGTTGGGGTATTTCAAATCAGCTGTACTAATTTGCAGTAAGGAGTAACCTAGCTTCCTGAAGTAATTGCTTTTCTGTTGTTTTTTCCTATCTCTCTTTCGGAGGCCAGGTTTGCAAGCAGCTTGACCTGTTTCTCATTTTCATGCCAAATTGCTCCTCCACTTCATCCTCTCCTCCAGGCAGAAAGAGGAGTACGATTGTCAGGCTGATGTTTCCTGACAGCCCTACAAAGCATTACTGCTTTCTAAGGAAAATAAAGGCCAGCCAGACTGCCTTGCAACCCAAAGCCCTGCCTCAGGAGGCTGCCTGCCCAAAGGATGGGGCAGAGAAGAATTGGATCCAGCAGCTGCTTCCCTGGAATGCACAGGTTTAACCAGAACAGCACCGGAGGGAGGGAGTGAGCTGCCAAAGCTTTGTCAAGCCCCAAACCTTTCGGTCTGGCTGTGGTACAGTGGCACCAGGCCACTCCTCAGCCCAGCTCCTCAGGTCTGCCTGGACACAGACAGCAAGTGGATGGAAGGATGTGCTGCTCAGGGCTGGGTGAGCCTGCCCTTGGCTCTGCTTGCAGCTGAAGCAGCTCGGTCACCGGGTGCTGCGGAACCAACTCAGCCACTCTCAGCCGCAGTGATTTCTAACAGAGAAAGGCCCCACCTGCACAGCAGAGGCACGCAGTGAGCTGCAGCTCTGTGTTTACATGACATTCCCAGTGGGTCATTCTGAGGGCAAGGACCCTAGAGAAGTTAAGCCTGTAAGATCAGAAGTGAAGTTACAGCCACTCGTGTGCTTTCAGGCTGTGGTGAGCGTGAGGAACTTCCCTCGCCTTCCTTTTGCCACAGAGTAAGGGCATGGATGTGAATTACCACTCTGAAGTAGCTGCCAGGCTTTAGGTTGACTCTCCAGCTTGTTCCTGCTAGGATGCTGATTTGCCCTTATCCTCTGGGTCCTTGGGTTTGATGCTTGCTCGTTTTGTAGAGTAATTTGCATTTTGGTATATGGTTCCAAGAAAGAATAATAGCATTTTACATGTGTAAATGAGTATAAAGTGCACCAGGGAAGGGAGAATTAGACCTTTATCTTTTGAAAGAATATCAAAAAAACAGGGGAAAATTTGGACTTGAGCCAAAGGATATTTCCTCATTTTAAATTTAAAATGCTAAGAGAATTGTATTAAAAAGCATAATTATGGAAGAAAGAAGCTTTAGCTGAGGTTGTGTTGCTAAATATTCAAAATCACCTTCTGCACAAAATCTTACCCCTTCAAAAATCCTCTGAAATTAAGATAATGTATTCATTACAGTACTCAAAAGATTTCCATTTCAATTTATTGTCAAGGTTGAGAGGTTCTGAATAGGACTCCTGGGGAAAAGGGCAACTTCTCTATTAAAAAGATAGGACTTTACTGCCTGTAAGTCATTTTCAAACACTGACTAATTCAGCCACAGAGTAACACGGTGGCACTGTGTTATTTAAGATAGCTGTGATTCCCCTTGCAATTCCCATTTCATAGTGGGAAGCTGAGGAACAGCTGTTGAACATTTACTTCAAAGCAACAATCAATGGCAAGGCAGGTCTTGGAGAGGATTTCTAGACTCCAAATATGAGCATGATATGAATACTTCACACAGGTTATCAGGAGCTTTCCTAAATGCCTTCCATGCAGTCACAACAATCCCAATTCTGCCTTCTGGCAGTGAAAGGGTGAGTAACTCTCTCAGGGGGAGGAAGAACAGTTTCTTCATGTATGATTCATATGGACCATTTGGATCCAAGTGGGGTCTTTTTGGGGGGGGAGGGGATGTTGGNGCATTAAGGAAAAGAAATAACCACCCACACAAAAGCTGTAGATTCCCAAAGAATCCATTTGACTGGCTGCAGTATCCATTGTTTCCCTTCCGCTCTTGGAGAAGTCTCATCCCAGCTCCTGAGCAGAGGTTTCTGTGCAGTAAGCTGACTCCTCATGGGTCTATGAGCCCAGAAGTGCAAACTGGAGAGAGACTGTAGCTCCAAATTCAGTTCTGTGATGAGAAAATTTTGTGAACTGCAGCTCTGGAAGCTGCTGGCTCAGTCTCCTATGCATTGGACACTGTGGAGGATGCAATCAAATTTGGAGCTTGTCCAAGAATTATGCAACAGCTGAGTTCTGAGAACAAAATCAACCTATAGACAAGGAAAATTTTATTTCCTTCAGAAAAAGACCTTCCATTTTAGGTCAAGAAAAAGTTGTGGGACATGTATGGGTGTGGCTTCACCACATAACCTTCTAGTCAAGGTGAGGCATCTGTCTCAGTTCAACTATTATTATGTCAAGCTGAGGAGGCAAAACATCCAAGAGGCCCTGGATGGGTCTTTAAAAAGTGCAAGTGACTGTCTCTAGGGAACAGACTCTGTAATAATGATCTTTCTCCAGGAACAGGGAGGAGTTCTGAATAGAAAGGCCCAAAGAAAATCTTGTTGACAGATCTGAACCCCAAACACTGGGGAATCTTGATTGGAGCTGGGGGATGTCTTACCTAGTCTTAATGATGGAAAGAGAGAAAGGGGTTTTCCATCCACTCCTAGAGTTTAAGGTTGGCATTAACTCTAGCAGCTTAACCCCCTGCACATCTAGATTTATGGATTCTGCCCTGTTCTCCCTTGCTGATCCTGACCTTGTATATCTGGCTGTGTAGATTGTGTCCAGGTAAGGCTTCAGCTGACTTTTGACATGAAAGAAATATCTGGACCAGTCAGATGAAATGGTTAGTTAGTTAGTTAGTTAGTTAGTTAGTTAGTTAGTTAGTTAGTTAGTTAGTTAGTTAGTTAGTTAGTTAGTTAGTTAGTTCCAGTTTGCTAGAGGCAAAAGTTTAGGAGTAACACTCACAGCCTAAATCAGCAGAGAACTCCCTAGCCCTGAGATTAGTCCACTAAGAAAATAACTATAAACATACAGGACTGGAACACATCCAATTGTGTTTCCACAGAAATAATGTGTTTACACATTATTTTGTAGTCAGATACAATCCAACTGTGTGAGTCACTGCCACTTCCATGGTGCAAACAAATGGCCAAGTAGAGCTCTTGTAGAAGTGGGTGCAATTCCAGGGGCTTTGCTAAGGTGAAATCAACCTACCCCAGACATGGATATGCCTAAATGTGCATGAGATTGATGAGGGTCCTACAAGGAAAACACTCAGCAACATTAAATTTGAGGATGCCCCATCCCTGGAGCTGTTCAAGGCCACGTTGGATGGGGCTTTGAGCAATGTGGTCTAGTGGAAGGTTCTCTCTTTATGGCAGGAGGGTTGGAACTACATTATCCTTAAGGTCTTTTCCAGTCCTATGACTCTATGAAATTGTTCTGCCAGATCTGTGATGAGCACTCAATCAAAGTTGTACATGCTAAAAAAATCCATTGAAAGAATGTTCCCTACAGGTAGACAGTGCATTAATGAAATAAATTATTTTCTTCAAATTATGTCCAAGGAGAAATTAATTACTGGGGGAATGAGGGAAGAAAAGGATCTCTACCTTCTGCAGTCTCAGGGTACTGTGCTATTTTTGCCTCTTGAAATCTAATTTCCATGAAACATTTCTGCAGAGTGCATATTTTCTAAACACGAGTTCCTTAGCAGCCTTGCTAATATAAACGCTGTAATTCCAGAATAAAGAGACAGTGCCCTGCTCCAAAGGCCTTTGACTGGAAAAGGTTGTATTTCAAAGGCATCCTACTGCTCATGCCATGGCATTGTAAGTAACCACTGCCCAAGTGGGAATCAGACTGGTGGAGGGATGCTTAAACTCCCCAAAGGTAGGTGGTGGGGAGGGTGTCTATTAACTCCAGTGGTATAGGCTTAGTCCATGCCCAGAATACAAATACAACTCCACTCTGACTTTTTTGTCCCCTGCTGGCTCATGCTTATGCCAGATTCTGGCATAACACTGTGAACAGCATTTGCTTGCAGTTGGTTTCAGTCAGGGGAGTTTACAATAATGATGATGTAGCTTGCAAGGTGTTCCTAGAATTAGGTGTGTGCTTTGAGCAGTGCTGCTTCAATGCTCCCTGCTTCTCTAACTTTCCTTCAATATCCTTTTTTGTCCCATCTGCACCATTTTCCCACCCCTCCTGCCACCAAGCAAATATCAGAAAAACACTTGGGCTTTTCCCAATCAGCCTCGTGTTCAGAACAGCAGAACAAGTGCCTCAGATCTTACACTGAGACAGGGCCAGCCCTAGTGAAACTGCTGCCTGAATACATCAAGAGCACTACCCCCACCAAAGGGCTGCAGGTGACATTCTGCCCCTGAGAAGTGGGGACCAGGCTCAGCTCCTGCTCCCGAGACCACCACAACAGCATCATCCCTCAGCAGGACCTTCCTGGCTGCTGCAGGAGATGCTGCCTCACACCCCAGCATATCTGCGTGGGGGGCTGGACTACAGACTCCCTGGCTTAGTCCCAGGAGGGGTGCTGCCAGTTGTCTGCAATGAAGAACAAAACCCTTGGGGGCTTTATCTTTGAAGATGCAAAGATGCATGAGAGAACCCTGTTTCTAGCACTTCTTTTTGGGCTACTTGATCTCCTGATCCTGTCCCACACCACCAACCTGTGGTGCCATCCCACACCTTCTGTCTTGGCAATGGAGAAGGCAGCACAGAGGGACTGGTATGGGCTTGAGAAATCATCTGCTCTTCATCCTATCATCTGTCATTCTTTTAATGCAGCACTTCTATATCTACTTGAGGTTTAGGCTTGTCAGCATCAGCCGGTCTTGTCCCCACAGGTGGAAGCCCTTCTGCTGGCATGCACAATATGGCAAGAGGTGTATATATATATATATATATATATATATATAGCAGAGGTGCCAATTTCCACAGCAGGCAGGCAGGTGAGGCAGCCCTCACTCATGCCTCAGTCTCTGAAGAGCCATTGGCCAAAGAAGAGAGGAAGGAAAGTCTTTTTCATTGCTACTGTAAGAGTGAGAAGAAAACAGAATTTGGTGGTGCATGTTCTGTGAAGTTGTTATTAACCTAGGCATGAACAACCAGACAATGCTCAGGTTTCCTGCAAGTTGTTTCCATTTTTAGGGGAAGTGGTGTCAATCTTCTGTGTCTTTGATGGATCTCTGATCACTGAGTAAAGCCTCAGAAGAGTTTGATTTTCATGGATACTGTAAGCCTCAAAAAACAGGAGATTGTTCTCTGCCCACAGCCTTGACTTGATTTGACTCGAGAAGTCCCCCACCTCTGGAATTTCTTTCTGTGCCTGACTCCTAACATATTTTCAAGTGATGCTGAAGACTTCCTCTTCTGCCTCCATTCCCAGTTTCTGTGGCCTTCTTGCTCTCCTCTCCTAAGTGTGCAAACTCCTCTTGCCCACACTATGCCCTTAGCATGCCCCCAGTTTTGGGCACTGAATGGCCACTGTTATTCCTGCTCTTTGCCTGTGAAGAGATCTTACTCTCTCCTTGAAGTTCTTGGAAGAAACATCTTATGTTCCTTAATGCCAGAAGAAAGTGTGAAATGTTACCTATATTGTCTTAATGCCTCAGAGGCTCATTTACAGACCTACCACAACAGTGCAGTGCTAATTTAAACATACAGATCATGACTGTCATCCTGGGCTACAATGCACTGAATTTCATGAACACAGAAGTTTTCTTGCTCTCCTCGATGTATAAACCAACAGCCTCTGTGCAGAACAAACCCAGAGGCATGGCTGTACCTGAGCGCAGTGCCTCCTTCCTCCTTCAGTTCACAGGAGAGAAGACATGCAATAAAGGGATTTACCCACTTGGATTCATCTGGCCAGTGTGCCATGTCCTCGGAAACATCCTCCCTCCGAGCTGTGCCAGCCATGTCCTACCTGGTTCCACATCACTTGCATGCAGGATGAGTCACCAGGCCCTTTGCAGGCATGTTTCCACCCTGCCAGCCAGCCAGGGCTCGGGCTCTCCTTAGCACAGAACATTCTCAGATTCACAAACAACCCTCAGCATGTGACACCACTTCCTCTCTTCGGGAACAAACAACTCAGTGTGTGGGTTCACAGTGGGGCTCTCGCAGTCTCCCCAGTGTCTCTGCACACGGCAGGACTGAGCCCGGCGGCTCCGACACACAAGTGGGATGGTGCAGTGGGATTTGTGCTCACACAGTTGCCTTGCTCCTCCCTGGAATGCTCCTGCTCCACTGCAGATATCTCAGGTGTCCCTGAGGTGAGTCCTAGACCACCATAAACTGCACACCAAAAGGTTTGTCAGAGTGCAAATTGAACAGGAGCCTCCTTGGAGGGGACTACAGGGGAAGCTGAAAGAGGAAACCACGTGTCTGGAGGACACTATCCTCACTCACAGATCAGAGACCTCCTTGAGAGCAGAACCAAAGTGATAGCAAAGTTCCTGTGAAACACTCGTGACAACATTTCTGAAATCTATGCTATGTTCCCACAGTTCAGTTTCTTACAAACAATCCCGTTTAGAGGCATGAATGTAAAGTGCCAGGGGATGGCTGTTGGAAAATGGGATTTTCGAATTTCAATGAACTTTCAAAGCAGACTTACTGCTCAAGACAAATGCACATCTTTCCTCCTCTTAAAGTTGTAGGAGAAGGAAATCCAGGTGTCAGACAGGCATGTTGATCTGAAAATGCCCTAAAACCCAGAAACCCAGTCCTCAGCTTCAAAACTACCCACGAAACTACTTTTATTTTTCCTTTCATTGTTATTTATCTCACCTATTAAAATTCTGCTGATACCTTCAGTAGCATATGAACTGGCCAAGTCTCTTCTTTTAAATCTCTCTGCAGAAACAGAAGAAATACTCTTGCTCTTGGTAAATGCAGCAGTGCAGGTGCTTGCTTGCAGATAAGGTAAAAAAGCAACTTCAAACATTAGTAACAATTTATGAGGGCCATGGCTGAATTTTTAGTAGCTGAGTACCAGAAACAAGTTCTGGGATATGAGTGCATATTTAATATTTGTCTTCATTTAAGCCCAAAAGTATGGGTTCAGAGACAGGTTAAATGATGAGATTTCTCCATTGTAAGAAAAAAAGGCACCGAGGTTATGTTCAGGTCTATCCAACCTGAGCATCCGGTTTGTTTTGTGTTACAAAATCAAACAATATTAAAGGAGATGTCCATTTTGGAGCTAGCAGCTGAATTCCAGCAATGACAAGAGGCCACTGGGGAAACAGACTCATTTCTTAAAAGACATAAAAATGGTTGCTCTGAATCACCAAGCACCTCCCCTGAGGCAATGAGCTGTGGCAGGATACAGGCACACCACAGCCACCAGTCAGACCAGGCTCACCCAGCGTGGAGGAGCAGCACCAAAACCACCCTGCTTCTCCACCCCACCTCCTCTGCACCAGATAAGACAAACCACAGTACCCTCAGCCTCACCATCAGCACTTCATCCCCTGCTGACAAGCTTTATTCCCACTCTGATGGTGCCTTGTGCCTGAGCTCTTCCCACAGCACCACTGTGGGTCTCCATGTACAAAGCTGTGCCGTGTCCGAGAACAGAAGACCACACACAGAGTTGGTGGGTCTTATTGCCCCAGTTTGGGACCCAGACAGAGGCCAGGTTTGCAGAAACGATGCTGCTGTGGAAACCTGGCATTCAAACCCCAGGACCCTGTTTCCCAGGTCTGGTGGAGGATAAGGGGAAAAGAAGATCACTGGGTGGTTTGGGGGATACGAAAATTTTTTACAAAGGTGTCTGCTTCAAAATGTCTACCCCAGGGCAACCAGGAAAGTTGTCCCATGAATGACTACGACATTGATTCCTGATCTGGTCTCTAAAGGCATGTGACATGGAATTTTTAAAACTAATTAGCTACAACCAAGTGTTTTACATTTTTGTCTGCCTCACACATTGAATTATAGTTTCTCAGATCTTTTATGGGTTGCAGTTGAATTTCTTTTTCAGTATCAAAGACTGAATTCCTCTGTAATATACTTTTAAGAGTGACAAGAGATCGATAAAAACATGTAATTTAAGGATCCATAAGCCCCACATAATTTAGCTTCATATACCATGCTCTAATAAAACAAGACATCCCAGTCAGGTGGTTTGCATGCAGGTATATACATCTATGTCTCTGGTTAGGTTTATGCTAGGCTTTATGCTTATAAGCTCTGACAGCTATTTAACACTTTATTAGGAAAACCAAAATGCAATTAAACATTGTAATTTGAGTCTCCTCTCCTCTAGTTCAATTAAAAACAATGGCCTACCCCCAGCTTTTGCATGAGGAAGAAGGGAAGAAAAGACAGTGTTAGTCACTCCCTGTCCTTTGCAATTTTTATGGGCATTGGTTGCTGTTAAACAAACGAGCAGCATTTTTCTGTAGAATTTCCTCTATGGACCTGGATGACCGTGACAGATAGTCAGCAGCCAGCCTCAATTATAAATAACTTTCGGATATTTAGCATGATCCTGCCTGGAAAAGGGAAAGCTGTGAGGCAGAGAGCCCTGATGCTCTCCATGGGGATCTTCTTCCCCGTATAAAGGACAGAGCTACGAGCTAGACTGAGAGCTCAGAGCTGCCCAGCTGCTCAGCAGCAGGTCGGTGTGAAGAGTCAACCAGCCACACTAATATGTCCCTTGATTGCAGCCAATGTCACACCAGGCCAGTGGAAGGAGCCAGGAGAAAACTTTCCTTCTGTAAAAGTGAGTGGCAAGCTGCTGAATCACTCTGGCAGGCAGGAGTCAGCATGTCTAGGGGAAGTGAAAGTCAATGTCTCCTGGAGGGAATATTAATAATAAAAACCAAAGCAAGGACATTCAGAACTCAAAAAGATCTTTACATTTAGGGAAAAAAAAGAAAAACATTCCAAGAGTGACTCCATGCACAAATTAATATTTCAGGAAGCGTAAACCAATATTCATTTTATATTTATGATACGACATTATTCATCTACAAGAGTTCCAAAGTATTTTACAGCCACGTGCTAACAAAGCATCTCGTTTGCCCTGAAATGCAACCATCTCGTCACGGGAGCACAGAGGCTGACAGGACTGTCTAGGGCACAGGGGAGAAAAAGCTGCCCTCAAGGGAATTTGAGAGAGCTCAGCGCTGCTGATCTTCCTCTTCAAGTCCAGGATGGGCCAAAGTATTTACAGGAGCTGGGCTTAGGGAGACAAGACAAGTGGAAAAAATAGGTATAGCAACCACGGTTGAATAGAGAAGTCTTAGACAAGTCCTTGTTGAAATCTGACTGGTCCAGTGCAGATATATAAATACATAATAAATCATGCAAAGCAGATTTTATTGTCCTTCCTCTCATTCGTGTCATAGCAGAAACCAGCAACTGCCAGGAGCAAACCACCTGGGACCTCCTCCTTGCTGGGTCTCATCCCTTCCTCTGAAGTGGAGAGGGAACCTCCCTTTCTTCTTTCCATCCTTGTCAGCCTTTCCCCAGCAGAGGAAAAGAGAGGTAAAGTTAACCCTTTTGTTTACTGGGGACTGTCATTTTTCACCAGTCCATACATATATCCACCCATTTCCACAGACTGAATTGATGTGAACAGTCAATTCAAACAGTAACAACTGGTAATACTCTTCAGAAAAAAAGTGCAGAATGCAACACCTCTGCCACCAAACTAAATAATCCTGTATGCATAAATATTCTTGAAATACAGGATTTGTATCAGAGGCAGCAGAAGCTGTGATATGCGATGTGCTTTGTTACAGTCTGATGTAGATTAAAAGTCGAATAATGCACCCTCAGAGATATATGGACCCAAATCCAATTTTCCTCTCAAATAGAAGTACAATAAATAAAATAGGCATCCAAAACCGTCTATATAACTCCAAGCAATGCCATGTGCTTGGTTTTTTATGTGTTTAGGAATATATATGTACATAGGGATATACTTACACATGAATATGAATTTGTTTATCCAGGGATGCAGTTTTGCTCTCTATGAAGACCAAGTATTTCTAAAATAATCATTAGAAATCAAGTGAGAAAGGAAAGAGGAAAAAAAATCTCTAATTTTTATTTGGAAACATTTCCTCCTTATTCATAGGGCTTCTGTTGGCTAGAAAAATTCCTAGGAAAAGAATTGAAAGAAAATGTTAGCTGCAGTTTACTAATGCAAATACAAGCATAATTTGGTGGAAACATTTAAGTTAACAAGTGTCAAGGAATGTTGATTCAGAACATGACAACAACCAGCATGGGCCATCTGAGAGTTTTCAGCTGAGATATTTTACAGAAGTCTTTCCAGCTGGCTATGGTATATCAGACAGCATTTCTATCTTCTTGAGGAAGTCCTCAGAGGTCCCTAGGACAGCAGCTCAGGCACCAGGTGTTAGCACTGTTTCACAAGATGGGGAAAGCAGCCATTGTTTATTTTGGTCACTGCAATACAAGAAAGATATTAAGCCATTAGAGAGCATCCGAAGGAGGGTAGCAAAGGTGGTCAAGGGCCTTGAGAGGAAGCCATGAGGAGCAGCTGAGGTCACTTGGTCTCTTCAGCCTGGAGAAGAGGAGACTGAGGGGAGCCCTCATTGCAGTTACAACTTCCTCAGGAGGGCAGGCCTTAGCAAATTTCCATTGGCTACTCATGCCTCAAAACTTCACATGGCTTCCAATGCATTCAGGAGAAATAGTAACTTTGGTCACAATCAACATGTACAGTAAAACTTGTATGGATGAGAAAAAGGAGTGAGCAGTCTATCCCATATTTTAGCCCCAGTTCCAGAACCTCTGGTAAATAACAGGAGGTTATTTATTCACTGAACATTTTCCAACTCAGTGCTCAGAGGCTTGTAATCTCTGTGCTTGTATTTGTCATGACACACACATAGTCAGGCTTTTCTGTAAGGTGAGNAGCCATTGTTTATTTTGGTCACTGCAATACAAGAAAGATATTAAGCCATTAGAGAGCATCCGAAGGAGGGTAGCAAAGGTGGTCAAGGGCCTTGAGAGGAAGCCATGAGGAGCAGCTGAGGTCACTTGGTCTCTTCAGCCTGGAGAAGAGGAGACTGAGGGGAGCCCTCATTGCAGTTACAACTTCCTCAGGAGGGCAGGCCTTAGCAAATTTCCATTGGCTACTCATGCCTCAAAACTTCACATGGCTTCCAATGCATTCAGGAGAAATAGTAACTTTGGTCACAATCAACATGTACAGTAAAACTTGTATGGATGAGAAAAAGGAGTGAGCAGTCTATCCCATATTTTAGCCCCAGTTCCAGAACCTCTGGTAAATAACAGGAGGTTATTTATTCACTGAACATTTTCCAACTCAGTGCTCAGAGGCTTGTAATCTCTGTGCTTGTATTTGTCATGACACACACATAGTCAGGCTTTTCTGTAAGGTGAGTTTCAATTCCAACATGAAAATCTTTTAAAAGCAACCCACTGCCAATCTATTATAACAATGGTCTCTGCTAGTGAATCTAAGCCAAGGACTCTGGGGACAGTGAGCACCTTAATGTTCCAGGAAAGTCATTTAACATCTGTCTCTTTCTATTTAAACCATGCTGATCACCCCATGGACCTAATTTTCCCAGACATAAAATAAGGCAACAATATCTACTTACCTGGTTTGTGGATAGAGATGTCTGCAGTAAAGGGCTTGAAGAGTCAAGTAATTAATGAGGAAGACCTTTTTGCCTGACACAGACTTTGCCATCTGTGTGAGGACCTAGTGTGAAGATCAAGTTGAGCAGCTGAGATATCTGATAGAGTGATTTATACAGAAAACTGAGTCAGCTGCAGACAGAAGGCTGCTGCTGTTGGAAGGCACCATGGGTCAGTGGGACATCTGCTGTGCTGTGTGGGACAAAAAGGCAAGGTGGGTGAGATGTGGTGGTGGAAACAGACCCTCTCTGCAGCACCCGCACCGGGCTTTGGGCCTGATGCAGGGCAGGGCATGCAATGGGGAGGCAGACCTGAAGTTTGAGTTGAAGGATGTCACTCTCCTATTTCAATACTTTTAAAGCTTAGATCAACATGAACATGTCTCCATGACAGACTCCCTTGTAAAGCTGCAATGCAAGCACTGTAATCCAACCCCTAAAGATCTCTCTACCTATGTCTGCTCTCAGCTGATCCTCTTGCAGGACAGGGGAATCTCTCTCCTGTGTCTCCCAGGGTAAGGGCAGGGAGCAGATCAGTGCTGTTCTCCTGACAATCACAGAGCCAATTAAGGATTGTCTTTCAGTGCCACAACTCAGACAAAATCAAGAGGCCACCCTTCACTGTCTAATTGCCTTTTTCATCCATGCTGCTTAACCATCAAGAAATACAGGAATACAGCATTAGAAAGGACAGCTCTAACATATCCAAATAGTCCCTTTGTTTTACTCTCCCCTTTTCCAAGGTGTCACCCTCTCTTTTAGAGCACAGAACCTTACTCATCCTCATCCTGGACTGGCTAGAGCTGCTCCTGAGCCCAGTCTGCAGAGCCACCAACACAGGTGACTGCCCACATGTCTGCTGGGCTCACTAAAATTTGCCCCTCAAGTGCAGGATGAGACAACTCAGCTAACTCATGCTCCTTTAGAGGCACCTGGTGCCAGCTACCAAGGTTTTATAAGGAAGAAGGCTCTGTAGGATGGGCTGGGATCACCAGTGGGTTTGGCATGGGACCGGTCACAGGCAGGGCCAGACGGCACCACAGTGTTCATCTCAAACACATCCCTGCACAGACCTTCTGGCTATCCAACAAATAATCACCCTGTCCCTTTAGGATGTGCATAGCATGTGCCAGCCCAATTTACAACACATGGAGCAGGAGGGGATGGTGCCATAAAACAGCAGCTAATAATGAAAACTAGCCCTGAGGGAGGCAGGGAGGGGGAGACAATTTCTTTTTCTCTCTTTTGCTTTCCCTGTGTTTAGCTTCTTTCACTTTTTCTCCCTCAGCTTCTTCTCTTGTTTTTGCAATCACTGCACAATTTTTTCAGTGTTTTTTGTTCTTGATGGATGCAGGCTTCTCCTTCTGCCAGGCAGGGGCAGAAATGCTGGAGGGCAGAAGCACTGCCCCTTTCAAGCCGGTCACCCATGAAGGCAGCTCCAGATGACCCACAAGCAGTGACACAGCCACATCTTGGAGCATAATGCTCTTGTAAGGCTGCTTATGGTAATAGAAACTTAGCATTCGCTATGAATAATCACAGATTTTATTTATAGTGACAAAATGAGAGGGCCTTTTATGCAATATTGACTCAGGTTACCCAGGTCAATAGCAGCCAAGTCATACTGACTCATACTGTGGAATTAAATATTTTAAACATAGCACAGTTATAGTCTGAGCCTGACTTGCCTTCAGTAACTGCCTTGATCTCATTTTCCTCCTTCCTCCCCCAAAATAGATTAGAGAATTCAAAGTATCCCATGCAATACAGCACCTGATGATCAAAGACATGGAAAGGAGTGCTCATGCTGTCTTTTGGAAGTTCTGCCTAGTGATCTATAGCAAACAGGGGACACATGTAGGATAAGGCTGTGATGCCAGGACGCAATTTTTGCAGGGTCATGTTGTTGCTGCTTTTACAGTAAGGTTACTTGAGGACCCAGGTAGCAGAACGACTCATGCAAGGTCGTTGAGAAAACCAAACAGAGGAGTGGGGGATGGAGTTTTAAAGCTCTGAGTGCAAGGCCCCACCAGGGACTTGCCTGCAAGTTTTACAGTTCAGATGACTGAAGGGAAAGAAATTCCTGCTGAAGCCTTTCGACCTCTCTTTACAAGGTAATAAAGGACTCGTGCACTTGGTCCAGGCACAGGTCCTCCTGTCCCAGTGGAGCTTTAATGATGATGTGGTAAAGAATCCCCTACTGGAGGTGCAAGTTCGTACCAGGGCTAACCTAAAGCAAAGGCTGGAATAAAAGCACCAGAGAAACAGCACCATTTGGGCTGGAGGACTTTCCTCACCTGGGACCTGAGAGTTATGCTGTGAAAAGTTCAGACCAGTCACCAGAAAGGATTTGAGTTCTGTAGGGTCAAAACCTGTGCACCAGTGTGTCCCAAGTCCCAGGAGGATCCACCTGGCCTTGACCCTTGTTAGGAACAGATGAGAATCACTGCATTATTCTACCAGAAATTACAGGAAATAAGGAATTTAATGGGGACAGGTTTTTTGTGATTATAAATTACTTTCTCTATAAGCTTTCATGCAATGACAAACTCCTGCATTTTTTACCTTATGGGGTTAATTTGGCTGTCCCTGAATACACAGACCCAAACTACAGGCCTGAAACAACTTAGGAGTCAGGGCAAATTAGGAAGGACCCCGCTGGATGCCACAGAGGCTCAGCTGCTGGGAGGCAATTCAGACTCTGCCTGCCTCACATGGCTTTGGGGCATTGATCGAGCCCCCACTGCCAGCTCTGTACCAGCCATGCTCTCTGGCACAGCAGGCACTGGGGCAGAAAGTTCAGTGGCTGTGCCAGCCCCAGGAGGCAGTGTGTGCTTTTCAAATGGTTTTTAGATGTGCCATTCAGCATGGCTTCCTGAGACCACACCAGCCATTTCTCACACTAACATGTTTTCAGTGTGCCTTTTATTCTTCCTCCCAGTAAAACTGACCAGAAGAGAAACTGCACTGAGACAAGGACTAAATTGCTCTGATTCAAGTCTTTCCCATTTGGAAGGGGCATTATTGGAACAATGGATGTAATAAAGTGATTCTTGTTTACATGACTTTTCCATTAGCAGAGGAGGATTTGTGGGAGATGTAAGCTTCTCCAGACATTCAATTAGAGCTGTTTAATGAAACATTATAACCAAAGCATCAGGGTATAAAAGGGTGATTTACCACAGCTTATTACTTACTTAGAGGAGGACACTTTAAGTAAGTGCAAGTAAGAGATTGAGCCTACAGTCTCTCTCTGCACGTCGCAGTACTTAACAGCACATGCAATCTTCTCTGACCAGAGAAGACCACAGTCATCATTTCCCAGACCAGAGTCATTATTTCCTTGAGGTCCATGGCAGCCCCACTAAGTCTGCTCAGGGAAGGAAAGGCTTCACTCAGCAGTCTCTAGTTACACAGCTAGGTCCTTCAAGGGCAGCAGTGTCTGTGTTGGTGTAGGCATCATTGCGACATGTCACGTAGCATCTTTGGCCCGAGCAGTGGAACCTCTTTCACTAAAAAAATAACAAATGTTCAGCTAAAACTGAAGTCATTTCTTCCCTCTCCAGCAGAGCCACTTCTGCAGCAGGGAGGTGCAAAAGGACTATCCATTTACTCTGCAAACAAAACAGTGCTTACCTCTGAAGGAGCAGTAACTCCCTACAATTGCCCTAACACAGTCAAAGTGGTGTGAAAACAAAACTTTGTTGTAAGACTTGAACAGCAACATGACACCCTTCACCTGGGATCTCACTGAAGGGATTTATTGTGCTCTATTCTGTCCTGACAAGCCTGTTTGGCTGCTGAGTAAAGACAGCCCTTAGCATTTTTCATGTCAATATGATACCAGGAAAATGCTCCCTCCTACAGCAACAGCAGTCATCTTTCCAGGTGTGTCTGTGCTCATTGTAGGGAAGGATGCCTAAAGCAGGAGGAATTTGTAGTTCACCATATTGATAAACCTGTTGACAAGACAGCATGCAATGGAAGAGCCCAGTGCAAATGGAGATGGAGTCAGAGTGGGTCAGGATGCTCCCCAAATGGTCTATCAGAAAGCACAGATAGCCACTGTGCTACCACGTGGAAGCATCACTTGCTGCAAGTCAGTTATTGATCCTTCATATCACTTCTTCTCGTTTAATTAAGTCTCTGGAGAGGATAACGGAGAAAAATAACTTTGGAAATGAAAAGTATCAATAGCTGCAGCTGAGGTTCTGAAGAGTCTTATGAATTCAGGGTGATGGAATAAACACCATGAGCTTCCCTTGCAGAAAAATTATGTTCTTACATAAAAAGTCACCTGGAAGTCAGATTAGGACAACTACTTCTTCAAATGGAGTTATAAAAGGGAGAAATTTTTACCTTTGGGAGAAATTTAGTTTTGCCTTTGGATATATCTTTATACATTACAAGTTCTACTAGGAATACACTGGATACAGCAGCCCATGGTTGGTTCTGCTCTCCCTGGAAGGGCAAAAGTGTTCTACCTTAGCACTAATATATGTTTCAGACCCTCCAAGCAAGACTTCTGAAGCCTCTTTTTTAAGTAGTTTCCCGCTACTGTAACTCATCTCTAATAATGAACTTGCACTGCAGCATCACCAGACTGAAAAAGTGTGCATTTCTATTCTAAAAGCCCTGGCTCTTCCACACCAGTAGGTCAGCAGCAGTAGTAGCTGCCATTAGCTAATAGCACTTGGAGCATCTTTATGGGTCAGCTGTGAGTTTGCATATGACATCCATACGTGACATGAGGAAAAAAAAGTTCTCTGTCTATGAAAGAAAGAGGGGGGAAAGAATGAAGAAGAAAACAATATTGGAAGGAAAACACATACAGGAAATACAAGTGATTAGGTGACATCAACATGGCCAATGTACTTCTCACTAATTTTGAAGGACTTGGTGACCCCACAGTTCTTACATTTGGCATTTGAAAGCTGGGAAACTCTGCCACAGGAAAAAATGTTAAATGCACTAAGATGCTCTCAGAGTAAATGTATGAATAGTTTGATTTGTCCTGATGGATGGATAGACATTGTCACAGTTCACTTCATCTGACAGAACTAAGACTCATATATGGTACAAATTGATTCAGAAAAGAGAAGACTGTCACATGCTATTACTGCTATATTTGATCTTAATAACTATGTACTATAAACAGATTTTGGTGCACAGCTGCTTCCAAGGGAAAAAATGAGGAGTAGCCCAGCAAGAACCAAAAGCTCTCCCGAGTATGTTCCCCTTTGCACACCCTGAGCACTTTGAAGGGTGGGAAGAATTCAGTTAAATCTTGTTCTGCTTTCTCCCTTTTGTCCACCTCATCATCACTGCATTTGGTACTCCTGAAGGATTTGCTAAAGGCCAGGGAAAGAAGGAACTCAATCTGTGCCTCATGTGTCTTCCTGATGTTGAAACCAAACACTCTTACAGCTATTAGTTCTTCTTCTCATGCCTTGTTTAGAGAAGAAATTCTGGGGTTTGTTTATCTTCTCATACAAGACAAGCAAGATTTTAGGGCTTTTCCTATATACTCCAGCCACTTGTCACAGTTTCATTGCCTGGACATACAGGATGGCTGCATCTCTGAGGAGCAGGAATTTAAATAAGGGTGTATCATTGAGGAGTAAATGTAGAGCTCCCATACACAAAATCTAACAAAAAAAGAAAGGAAAATAGGCAGTGGTAACACAGAAGCCCAGGTAACAACCTCCATCCCCTCACCCACTGCATGTCACAGCAAAGGCTTGGACAAAGCAGCAAGTTCTGCAGCTGGTGACACGGCTCACTGCTGGGAGATGCTCCAGCAGCTCAGGAGAGGCATCCAGCCCAGCAGAGAAAGCCCTCCCCTGTGTTCAAGGAGACAACACTCTGTCCTTGGCCCTGCCCAGAACTTGCAAGGGTGATTCTGGAGGCATCACTGCCTGTCTCTTTGCCAGCAGCAGAGCAGCCTCCCATGAGGAATGAGGGGAAAAAAGATGTATTTGTTTATATGTGATCAGTCACTGAATATATTTACTTTTTTTTTCTTTTTTCTCATAAATAGCTCTTATTTCTTCTTGGGTACTTCCTGCCAACAAGAACAGAGGAAGAGAGAAACAAGGTATAATCTGGGTGTTACCAAAAGTCACCTTTTGCAATCAGAAAAGCCTTAAACACCTTCCTTCTCCTTTTTTCTTCCTTTTCTCTTCTGAAGCAAACAATCAAATGCTATCCAATGGGGAGTGTGATTCATCATAAAATCTCTCTGTCTAATCAGCATGCCCAAAAAGATTTTTGTCTTCTTGTAATTACATGGAGCACAGAAGTTTTAGCAGTGCTCTTTCCTGGTGTACATGAACCAAGTAAGACAATCCTTGGAGTCCCACAACCCCTTATCTGATGGGCAGCCTTGTTCCCTAGTCACAAAGCAGAAGTTTAAATTGGTTTCATTACTGTCAAGGGCAATGGGTCTGATACCAGAATATCACACTTCTTCCCACTTTCTTCTCCTCTCCTCATCCCAACACTTGTGGGCATAGGCACAAGTCCACTTGCACACACTTAGTCCACCTTCCTTACCTGTGTGGTGGATTTTGACACCTGTAGGGGCAGAGGCAGTGAGCTGGGTATCTTTACCAAGAAGAACACTTAGCTGCAGCATGGCAAGCTGAGGGAATTGGTGAGGGAATTGGAAGGATATAATGAAGAAAGCATGGGGAAGTGAAAAGATGGAGTGGATAAGTAAAGAAGAAAGAGCCTTTAACAAAAATGCACAACAAATAGAGGAATGCGAAAGATTGTTTCTATGGCAATGTAAGTAAGACTGCAAAACTGCCGCCTGCAAGCAAATGTATTTAAAATGAAACATGAGGTAACTGAGGTAACAGAGTCTGTGTCACTAAAGGCAAAGCAATTTAGCATCACCCAGTCTTCAGAGTCCCCCACACCTTTGCCACGTGGTGCAATGTGGCCACCCCGATTTTAGCGCTGGGGACACGGTCCTGGCAGCCGTGGCCAGGGACACCCCTCGGGTCACAGGCCTGCAAGGGCAGGCACGGGAAATAAGTCTGCTCACACATGGATCAGGCTGTGTCTTGATCCAGCCATGCTGACTTGAATAATCCCTTCCTACACAGGTTTTGGCAATCTTAAAAATTGAGCTTTTTAGATTCCTGTTGAATCCCTGGTTGAATGAACTTTGTAATGGGATTTGCTCCTCTCTTTCTCTCTGGTTGCTGCTTTCTCAGCCAAACCACTGCCTGTACCTGTCCTCTGAGGCCACAGAGCCTTTCTGGAAAGGAGTAGCAGGACAGGGCAGACAGGGGCAGTAGCCCCATTAAAAACATGAGCTGCCTCCCCTCTTGTGACCCCAGTGCCACCAGCTCACCAGCACACTGTTGAGCCCTCCCCTTAGCTTGCCTTAGGTGACAAGAGATTGTTAAGATCTTGAAGTTGTGTGCACATAATATACTGCAAAATAAAACATGTTACTCTGTATGTGATAGATTAGGATTAATTTTTAGGTCAAATAGACTGAAGCAAAAGCTTAA
>VZRX01020512.1:0-19489 GCA_013398075.1 Notiomystis cincta
CCTTCCGCACCTTCCTTCCCTTTTACTATAAAAATTTTTTGCCATCAATATCTAACCTAGTTTAGTTTTAATCTCATTTTTGGATATATTTTGAACCTTCAAAATTCTTTCTGTTTTATGCACAGAGACTTAGTTTTCTTTGCTCCTCTGGGTTTAAACTGGATTGCAGCAAGCAGCCAGCCTTAGAGGGTTGAATAATCCTTTTTGACGACAAGTAGTTCTGAATAGTACTGTTTGTGTCTGCCTCAGTTCTCTCTTACAGAATAGATAAATCAATCCTCATGTGGTCTAATTGAAAAGAATCATGTTTGTTCTTTTTAAAATGATGATTCTTGATTTATGTCAACTTGTCTTTATCTAAAAATCTGTACTAGTTTGGGTTTCTTCTTCCCGAAATCTTGCAAAATATTCTTTTAAGAAAACAGAGGGAAAATCTGTTTTCATTGAAGAGCTAAGTTTGTCTCATTGCACTGTCTTTTCATTGTACAAAAAGCTATGTGGTCATGGCTATCACATGATACTTTTGAGACTTTTAATGTTGCATTTACACACATACATTATGAGATGCAGCAATTCAGAAATCTGAAATTTTTCTGCAATTACAGAAGATATTTTTAGAAAAGGGTGTAGCCATCCCTTGTTTTGCCAGAACTAAGCATGAAGATCAAATAGATATAGACTTTAGGGAAAATAAGCAAGCCTTGTGTTTTATCATCTTACTTGGTTTTAATCCATATCACACGAAGTCTGATTCAATCATTTTTCTGAATTGTTTTATAAGTGCTGACTTTGTACTGGAATAGCAGATAGCACATGATAATGTTCAAGACCATCTAAGAGAGTTGAGGTTGTTCAGCCTGGAGAACAGAACGCGCTGGGAAAATTTTATTGCCGTTTTCCAATACTTAAAAGTGACTTATAAGAAAGACAGACTAGTATCATAGTCTGCAGTAACAGGACAAGGGACAATGTTTTTAAGCTGAAATAGGATAAATTTAGATTGCAGATGATGAAGGCATTTTTTACAGTGAGGGCAGTGAAACTATGGAAAGGTTACCCAGGATGTTATGCATGTTCACATCATTGAAAGTGCTCAGATTCAGGTTGGATGGGCCTTTGAGCAACCTGGTCTAGTGAAAGATGTCCCTGCTTATGACAAGGAGGTTGGACTAGATGATCTTTAGGGGTCCCTTCCAACTCAATTAAATGATTCTGTTGGGGTTTTTTTAATGATGATGATATAATATTAGGATCATTTTATAGATTAGGAAAGTGCAGTCCATCCATCTTGAAATTGAACATCTGTAGGTAAAGTTGTCATGTCATGTCACTTTATAATAAAGGAAGGAAAGAGGTACTTTTCTGGCTATAATTCATAGATCCTATTTTGATACCTGCATGAAGTCAAATTCCACTTGCGATTTTTTAAGCATCTAAATAAAAAAGGAAAAAAATCATGAGAACCATTTCTAACGAATACCCAATTATACCTAATCAACAAAATCAACTTGATTAAAATAAGAATAATATTCACTTTCAGTAAATTCTGGATAGTGATTGCCTATTAAAAACATTAATGTCTTTTAGAACATTTCACTGCCCTAATAAATATATCACCAGTAATTTATAAAAGATTAAATATCATGTATACTTAAAAGCTGAAATATCACCTTAGCAAACACTTAATAAAAAACTTTCAGATGTTATCTAAAGGTAGTTTCTGTTTTGAAGTCAGATGGGGATTGGTTAAGAAATTGATTAAAATTCGAATATAAAAGAAATATCACAAAGGTTTACTTTTTAAAGATTATGTGCACTGAAAATTCATGTGCATGTTGAACATTTTTGAGAAACTTACACTTTTAATGTTTTGAATTATCTTACATAATAACCTTTATTTTTCAATAATATCATATGTTTTTTACTATTCTGTATTCTGAGTTAAAATACTGATGGAAGTATTTCAACTATACTGTGTTGCTAAATTTAAAAACATACTTCAAGGATTTGCTGGAAATTTACCTAAAGCAGATTTGTGAAAAAGAATAGTAAAAAACCAGATAGTTAAGAGTGTTAATTTTGTTGTGTATTTCTGTTGAATAATCTCTTTTTCATGCTGTTGTCACTATTATCTATTCTTAATAAATAGTGTGTTTTCATTTAATAAAATTAAAAGCTATCTTTTGCAGAATTTTTCCAAAACGTAGCAGAAGAAAACTCTTTCGAGAGAAAGATATGTATGCATGTGTAATAACCTGAAAAATCACATAAAGCTATTTTTCTTAGCTATACATTTGCTTAAACTAAAAGCACATATATGAGGCAGGAAAAAAGTCGTCTTTTTACACCTTATCATCATGCAACCACTTTTCTATCCTTCTATAATAATTTTTAAACTTTGATCTTCGTACATTTAATGGTTTTGGCAGAGGAGGTTAAACATGTTAGTGTTCTGACCTGGAAGGTAAAGGATTACCTGTAGGTTGTTATTCGCAACAATGATTTCTTGAAATCTAGAGTTGAACTTGAAAATTCTAGAGTTTAAAATGAAGGCTGAAAATATTTGCTTTCAATCTAACGCACAATATCTCAAAATCAATCTATCATATTAAAATTAATGTTTCTGATAGTTTGTTTTTCAGTTGGGAGGGGTTTTCTTACCTTCCTTCATGTATCTGGCCATGTGCTACATCTCTAGTGACGGAAGTTGTGATTAGTAAAGATAAATACTTCTGAGATTAATCCATAGAAGAATAGAAGGTCAGAGAGGGGAAAGAGTTGCCAGCAAAAGCCCCCTTTTGTTCTTTACTCTGCAGGTGTCTTTAATAGCACAAATCAAGATTTAGTGGCAGGAGGAAGAGATCCATGTTTACTTACTCCCCTCAAAATGAATAATCAATTGTAAAATATATTTCTATATAATCAGAGTAATTTTCTGGAAGAAATTGAAAGAATCACTTGTAAAACAGAGAAGACTTATCAGTTTGATTAAAAAACGTGCAAATTGGATATTTATCCAAAAATGAGTTTATGTGCCTTTTTTTCCTTTTGTTTTTTTGAGCAATATATTGTACTAGTAGCACTCTGTGCCACATGTCTTATGGCTAAAAAATCCCAAAGCTTTATCTTAACTAGCCTATAAAAATAATTGATTAGGGAAACAAGTGCTGTTTTTGTTTTTCTGAGAATATTTGCAGAGTTTTCTGTGTCAGACCTCAGTTCCTCCTGGACTAAACAATTTGTCTTTAATTAATTCCCTTTCCTTTCTAAAACGCATTTGTTACAGGAAAAAAAAAAAAAAACAAAATAAAGAAGTGTCATCCCTGAGTAACTTCTAATATTGCATGATAATACCTGAAAAAAAACCCCCACATGAAACAGGAATTTTGTTAATCTTCTTGAAAGGAAGACAAATTTATAATCTTCTTGAAAAGAAGACAGATATAAGTGCAATATTTCATTGCAAGAAATCTTTTTCCTAATAGTAAGGATATAGCTAATCATATTCAGATTAGGACATCACCATTACAGATGAGAGGGACAGTGGTGATGTAAAAATACCCTTTTTATATAACAAGTTTTTATAAAGAAATCTTCACTTCAAAGTCACGAAAGCAAAACAGAAACTAGAATTAACATCAAATGATGTCTGTGAACTAAAAATGCATTTTATCAGAATATTTTTTATTGCTATTTCTATGCCTTATAGACTTACAAAATTATCAGGATTTTTATAAACTAATGTTAAAAGATGTATGAAATACATTTTATTCTTTACTAAAAGTTTCTAAGTCAAAATTAAAGAAACTTGGTGGAAGAACTGAGAAAAAGCATGGTTTGGTCATATTATAGGTTAAAACCCAGAAATGTATATAATTTACAGATTACCTAGGTTTTTATTCCATTACTATTAACGTGATCTCTAAATCTGTTTGTTTTGTGTGCTTGTATGTATTGTGATTTTTATGTATGACATACAGATGCATTTATGGATATGATTTATTTTTTCTTCAGGGATCAGTGCATAAGTAGGAAAACAACCAGACTGGAAATCAAAACTCTCAGAATGAAGGAGGACAGAATTATACATCCTTTAAGTGAAATATCACAAAATTCAGAGTATATTTTATTTCCAGCACTCTTGGTTAGATGATCAGATGATTCTTGATTGCAATCAAATGCACCCAGCCAGGACTTAGAGTGTACATGATTTTTAACTCTGATTGGTTCATCTCTGCCTAATAGCTTGCAGATTGAACATTCATAGAACACATTGTAAGTGAAGTTGTAATATCAACCTTTTGACTTACACTTTATGCTAATGGAAAAATTTTGACTTAAAAATCCCCACATTTAAACTGCAGGAAAATTAATGAGCTAATATCAATGTTCAGAATCAAATATCCTGATTAATGGTTTCTGTAGTTTTTATATCATACCACCACAGTACTGCAAGTAAATATTTGAAAATGTAAATCAAGTCTGAGTTATGTGCCAGCAACACATAAACCGAATGTATTACAGTATGCTGCAATTTTTTTCGTTCATAGTATCCAACACATTACAGCATTTCAGAATTCTGTCTGAATTATTTGATGAAATACTTTTGTTCATCGTTCCTGTTTGCAGTTTATTAAATGAAAGGTAAAATTTAGTAGAAA
The DNA here is from genome assembly GCA_013398075.1 of Notiomystis cincta. Taxonomy (NCBI): domain Eukaryota; kingdom Metazoa; phylum Chordata; class Aves; order Passeriformes; family Notiomystidae; genus Notiomystis; species Notiomystis cincta. The sequence goes on from VZRX01020512.1 coordinate 4,662, forward strand.
TGTAGACAATCCCGGTCACATTTCTTTCTTAGAAACAAGTTCTTATTTCAGTTATTGCTCTCTAACCAAATTTTATTACTTAAAACAATTTGTTAGGAGAAAAAGAAAACAAAGGCATTAGATCCTACATTTGAATACAGTCTACATCTGTTGCATGTAGAAGTTACTCTTTTCTGATATAATTTTCAGTCTGTTATTAAATGAACTCATAATCTTTTAACAGTTTGCATTGGGCATTACAGGAAAGCCATTTTCTACTATTGCCATTACCTTTTTTTCATAGATCTGTAGTTATTTCTTCTTTTTTCAAAAGGTAATAGTGAAGTCACTCAGTTGCTCAAAAAATCCCCCACCAACACAGGAAGAAGCAGATATTGTACTTTATGTTTAAAGTAATAACTAATCAATGATACTATAATTAATACATATAATAGTAATAAATTTGAAAATTTCCTAGTTTTCATCTCAAGTTTCATAAAATTTAAGCACTATGTCTTCAGACTTTAATAGAAATAAATACTCTGATTCCAAATGTTTAAGGTAGGAAGTAACACCATCTGCCTTAACATGTTGCATCAACACCATATTACTAGAAATAGGAATTTTATTCAGCATGAAAGAACATAAAATTCAAGAATCTTAGTTTGCATTCAAAAAGGGTTTCCTTTGACTTTATTTTAGTAACATTATCCTAGTGATGGTTACAGTAGCCAAAAGCCCTCTTCATCAAAGAATCTTCAATGTTTTTCTACAGATTAGACCTGAAGAAATTTGCATATGATGCACCAGTGTATCAGAACTGGCATCAAGCTGTCATTCCATCAATCTGCTGATGAACTTATAAATCCTGTGTTATGTCTGCCTCTATTGTGTGGATATATTTTGATTTCTAAATCTCATCAAATATTGCTAGACACCTGTACACATGTAGATTTAGCTCAGATTTCCACTAAACTCTGTGAGCTTAGATAGTCTATTTTACATGAAAACAGCTATACTCAGACAAAAAAATCTGAGGTGTCTAAATGCTGGATCTGCATCCCTGATGGAAATTCTAGCTTAATCTAAAAGAGATTAGAGACATTGGAGAAGGAAGAAATTAATTCCTTGAAGTATGTTTTCAATTGCTTTTGTTTTTTGTTTTTTTTTTAACTTTTCCACTACTGCAAACTGGTGATCAATTGCTTTAGAATTTAGTGAAAGAAGAAATTGATTCTGAGGAATGGGACACATAGGAAGGCACATTTCTTATGCACATTATTTACCATGAGGGAAGGCATTTGGATTAATATGATACTTAGTATGACAGAAATAAGTGGAGAAAAGATTGATTGACCTTCAAAACTGAAAAAAATCCTCTATGAAACATGGCTATTGGTGGAAAGCACATCTGAATCTAAATAATCAGTTTATCATATGTATCTGTTTATAGAGACTGCTTCATGCTAATTAAGAAGTCTCTATGACTTTTTTTTTAAGCCCAAACATTTTTAGAATACATAGTAAAAAAAAAAGTTTTAATACAGAATTATTGAATTATTTGGAAAAAAAAATGCAAGGAAGCAATTAGTCGATTATCTTCTCCTGAGAAACTTTTAAAACACTTCTAAGTAGATCATGTTGTAATTTTTCTAATAAAAATGTAATAAGTATATCAGGCAAATGCAAGGAGCTTCTGTGTGCAGCACAGGGTCTCTGCATATCAGAATACAGAAGTAGTGGATGATGAAGCCATAAAGTCTCCACAGTCTTCAAAGTTTTCAATTATGATTAAAGGTATGCAGTCAAATAACATTTTTGTCCTTCCAATTAATTCAATTTGGCTTCATTAATTTCAATTGTTGCCTTGAAATTTCAGACAAAATTATTTTAAAACTTGCTTGTATAAATAAATGTGTATGAAATCAGAAAGATGTTGTTGATAGCAGATAGGAAGTAAAAACAGAACACAAGGGATAATTTTTTATCTAGAGGAAGCAATCAAAAAAGTCAGCTATTGGTAGAATCTAAGGTTAGAATCAATTATGATAAGTTATTTTTGCCACCTGAGAGACCATTTTGAAAATGCTTTAAACAAGAAAATATCTTAAAAGTGGTGAGAAAGGGGAGACAAGAGGCGTTAAGCAGAAGCATATATTATGCTAGTTGTATGAGGATCTTAGCAGCAACTAACTAACCTCTTTTTAGGGGTGAGAAACCAGTTTCTCACTTTTCCCTCATTTAGGAGGTTGGAGTAGAAATGCAATGACAGAGTGAGACACAGCAAGGGGATATTTGTAAGGAATTTGATTGCATGCTTACTTTTGGATATGCTTCTATTGAAGACATGTTAACCCTATAGCAACTGAAAAATATTGAAATACTTATAGTTAAAAAAGCATGCTACAAAACTTTTAGTATAAAATGTAGCTTGTTGTCCTATCATCTCTATAGCATTCTTTTTTTTTTTTACTGGAGGAATTAGATTACTGGTTGTATATTTTATAGATTTACAAAAAGAATGTTAGAGTACACTTGAAACCCCCCATCTAGTAATTTTTCTTATTGATTAAGAGAGAGAATTAAAAAATAATAACTATTAGAAATATATTTTTCACCTTAGTTTAATATTCACCCAAGTAATAGGAGAAAACCCACATAATTTAACAATTTTTGGTTCAGCTTTGTCATACGTTTGTATTGGGTCTCTATCAGCTATGATTCACGTAACTGATAGTGTGTGATTCTCCTGTGATTTCCATCTTGCACAAAGTTACACATATTGAATGTGGGTGTTTAAAGAATACTCATACCCTTTTCAGTTTTCAGCTGTTACCCACATGGTGTTCCTGATCTTTTTACATGCCACAGCTTGTTTACTGAATAGGCACTGCAGTTTTCCACTTAAAAATGTTTTGAAGAACAGTGATAGATTATCTTAATTTTCAGTGCCCTTCAAAGGTGTGTCCTACTTAACTCTATGACCAGCTATTTCAAGAACTGTTAAGGTGTGCAGATGTTGTTGAGGACAAAATAGTGATCAAGTATAGTTTTGTACCTGATATAGTAAACATGTGTAGAGGAGATGAAGACATGACTGTATTTTTGCACATTTAAAGCAAATTGTTTATTGTAATTCAGTCTGTTTTGTACTCAGTTCTTTATGATTTTAAACCTATCACTACACAGTCTACATATATCAGCATTGCATCATAATGAAACAGTATTTTGTTATGACTATTTTTTAGTTTATTAGTATATAACTCACCTTCAGAATTCACCTCAGTTTTAACAAATATATTTTTTCTCTTTCTCTCTCTCTCTTGTTGTTTTCTGGGTTGTTTGGGTCTGGTTTTTTTCATTTATTTCCTTGTTTAAACATTGCTGGTTGTCTCCATATTTGAAACTATTTGGAAATCCCAAGAATGTCTTTGGATGCATCCACACATCCATAATGCATGAGTGCACCATTCCATCCATCCCTACACTGCAGCAAAGGACTAGGATGTGTTGCAGGTGAGTGGCCTTTTCTACACATGCTGTCTCTTCCTACAGGGTAAGTGAAGAATGCTCAGAATCCCTTGGATTCAACAAATCTAAAAAAACAAAGAATATATTCTTTCAGCCCAGGAAAAAAATCCCAAGCAATTCAAAACTAAAATAAACAAACAAAGAAACCCTACCAAAAGAAAAATCCCCAAACACAAAACCCCTTCATCTGCAAAACACCTTTTAAAAATCAAAGAATTTATTTTCTTTATCAGTTATAATTTTTCACACACACTTAAATCAGAACTGTGAGTAATACAAATATTCAAATGACATTTTTCAATAAGTTATTGAAAAGTGATCAGTTGTCTTTTTAGAGAGATGCACTAACAAAACAAAAGGATAGTTTCTGTTCCTGGGGAAAGCAGTACAGAACAACAGTACATTTTTGTTTTTAATAGCTGCACAAAAAAAATAATGTGGAGGTAATTGCATGAAACTAATTAGAAATTAATAGCATGAAATAAATTATGAATAATTCAGTGTGAGCTGTAAGGCTTTTTAAGAAAAAAAAGAAAAGAAAAAAAGAAATGGCCAGCAATTTTTCATAATATTTAAAAAAAAAACCAGTATAGCATTCCAAATTTCATATCTTTAGTGTCTTGTCTCCTACATGCAAAATGACTACTCCATTTTGAAAAGATTTTGGATATAACTCTAAAATTAGAAACAGATTGCTGACATTAGTCCTCTGTGATGGGAATCCTAGCCACAGTAATTGGAAGGAGTTTCCTTTTAAAAATTAATTGAAAACACAGCTTGATGCCATTTGCAGTTTAAACACTGAAACTCAATGCATTTGAATACAGATCGAATTAATATGTTCACATATTCCTTCTTTTTTTTTCAAATTATCAAAGAAAGGACAAGAGGAGAACATCTCTAAAGAGATAACTGCACAATCAACAACTTCCATCTCTTCAAGGTAACAAAAGAATAATGTATTATAATTTCTTATTCAATTTAAATTGTTGCAAGCAATCTTTTCACCTGTGTGTTGAAACCTGCGCATATTCTTAAATATCTGTCATACAAAAAAAGGTGACAAGGCCCAAGAGATTCACTTTTTTCAGGGTATTCCAATGTCACCTTTGTGTGTTTGGCTTGGTCTTAACCACACTTCTTAAATGGAGCTCCTCAGGAGAATTTTATATTGTTCTGCAAACTATGAATCCTAAATGAGACTGGCACTATTGCAGCCCATTTTGCAGAGTGTTGCCTAACAGAAAAACAGCCTTAGATATTGAAATGTTAGTTAACTTTTCCCACTCACTTCTGTTTAACTAACCTGCACTCTATTTAATGGGCCTTCTGGTATTGGACTACTTTCTTGTCAGCAAAGGAACTCCAAGGAATCTACTGTAACTAATAAGTTATATTTTAGATTTCAGATTGCTGTTATAGGTGATGCGAAATTACCTATAAATCATTATAGATTTTTCTTCCTGAAAATTATTCAATTGACATTTTTGTAAGTAAGAATGGTTGTTGCTCTGCAAGTGAACTGCTAACAAACAAAATGAATAAAATAAATTACCATGATTCCTCTAGCTTTATAATTTGAAAGCTTATGTTTCAGAATTTGAACTTCTTTTAATAAAATTCTTGCTGAAGTAATTGTTAACAGCACATAGAGAAACATCAATTAGGAATTTTCATAGTATTAAAATATCGTCATTTTTACAGAGAAAATCTATAATGTGTATATGTATGCACTGACCTATTAAGCTTGTATGAAGTAAAGTATCAATCAGTCATGACAAGTGTTTTATGGCTTACATCATGTGCCTTCAGTAAGGTAAAGAAATACTTTGCTGGATCAAGGGATTCAGGAAACATTCTTTAAATATGTAGCCAACTGAGCAATTAGTTGAATGCATGGAATATGAATAGAACTGAAGCACAGTTTTTGTCCACCTAATGTGTCACTTATACCATGTATTGCTCATTCATGTTCAAATATATGGAATTTCAAAATGCCCCTATGAGTTTTTATGAAGACTTCTGACATTTTTCAAAGCCCATTGATAATCTCTCCAGTTTCCTTAAAGTGTTTTGGACCTGTTTCCATGCTTTCAGTGTGTCATTCTGCTTCTCTGATGATTCGTAGATGTCAAGTTCTTATAAGAGGATTGTGGGCAACAGAGATGTTAGTGTTGATGTGGGTAAGTTAAATAAAGTTTGCTCCTATGACCAGTATTCAAGTAAGGAAAAAATATAAAAGTAGTATAGGAAATACAATTATCAAGGGCAAACCAAGTGAAAAGATCTGTATATTTGAATATTACAATCCTGTTTTTATCAGTTTAGAATGGTATATTTTCAAGTCTGAAAGTAATGCAGGTGCTGCAATAAGTTGGAATGTATATCTTGATGAGGAGTTGCTTATTCTTCTGAAAGCTAATAGCAAATGTATAACAAAGAGAAGATGGCTGTGTTTGTTTTTACTATCTGTGATTGGAAGAAATTCCCAGCTACAGCTTTCAGAAGTGTTTTTGCTTGCTTGCTTGTTCATGTGGTCATTTTAATGACAATGCACTTTATTCTTTCCTGAGCCGAACCCAGCTGTGATTAGCAATTTAACTTCTAAGTAATGGAGAAAAACCAAAAACAGTCAGTAGATCCTGCACCAGGTGGCAAATAAATAAATTCAGTCTAAGCAGCAGCTGACATGAGTATCAAAAACAGTAACTCAAGAATTATAATTATGAAAGTGAAAAGAGCACCTGGAAAAATGTAATGAAGGGAAAAATCCACCCTGCTATTCTGGTGGTAATTTCTGTGACTTTGCTGCAGAACACCTCTGCCTGCTCAGTCCAGTGAAACAAGCTGGCCATGTGGAATATTCTGCTGATGGATCAACGGCAGAGAAGATATTGGTAGCCCAGTGATTCTGGCAACAATAACAAACTATGTTCTTCAACATCTTACTGACCCTCTCTGGTATAAGTGTTATTCCCAAATAATTTTTATCTGCTTTCTTCTTTAGTATGCCCCTGTATCGTGTGTTGGGCGTTGGCCAAAGGCCAATGCACTCACGAAAAATCACGCATTCATTTTCCTCTGCTATAGTTGTGCAGAGGAGGGGAAAGAACAATTTTAAAAAGTTCATGGGGTGAGATAAGGATTAGGAGAAACACTTTAAGGGCAAAACGGGCTCAAAACTTTAAGAAAGTATAAAGAAAAATTTTCCCATGGGAGACAGTTCTTGGTGAGCTTTTCCAACGTGGTTCTAATTTGCATGAGAGCAGTCCCACTCAACCTGCTGCAACCTGAGACATTTATTAGCTAAGATCCGCATTAGCAATTCTCCTATAACTCTGCCAATTTTGATTTGAAATATGAAATGTAACCATTTCTGCCATCTTTTTACTATTCTGTATCCTTGTTTGCCTCTGTTTTGTTAAATGGGTTTTGTTTAAATGGGTGGGACTTTTTCTAACAATTGTCTCCTTTTCCCATCTTTAAAGCTGCATCTTTTTAATATGACTTCTCATTTCAACAATTTTATGTCTGTACTACAGAGATCTATTCACCAGTTCAACTGGAGAAATGTTAAAATTATCACCAGAATCTATTTTCTTAAGGAGCCTTCTGGGAACACTAAGATTGACAATAGGCCTCAGAAAAACAGCAATATATTCTAGAGCTATTTATTCCTTTTGCTTTATTCTTGCTAGGAGTTGTTCATCTGGGCTCTCCCCTGGGCACAGCATCTTGAAGGACCTCTTACATCGACTAGAAAGCAAAAGAGTGTCAAAATAAAACACTTGTAGAAGTTCTGCTAATACTATAATTCCAACAATTTTTTGCTCTGTTTGATCTGTTTTAATTTTGTATGGCTTTGTTTTCCAAAGTCTCTAATCAAGAAGGTTTAAATACATTGGTACATATAATCACCTTGGTTTCTACTGGGATTTAGTCAGAGTTTCTATTTGAATTGATTGAATTTACAACTAAGACAAAACCTATGATTTTTACTAAGGTTCATTATGTTCTTTACTGCATGCATTATGACCTCACCCCACCCATTTATTATAATCAAGAGTACAGAATTTTATGGAAGCTGGTATCAAACTCCCAGCTATGAAACTAAAGTTGTTCAAGATAGAAGGCACCACACCATAACTTCTTTCAAGCATTAAAATATAATAAATGCTAATTTCTTCACTTATAATGGTTTCTCACTATAAGAATACATTCTTTTTTTGTATATAGTCAGCATTCTTCAACTGGTTTTGTCCATAACAGAAATTTATTTGCTTTGCTACTGAAGCACTTAAATTTTCTGTCTGTTTCTAAAACAACAGATGTATTGTTACGGCTTCTGAAACAAAACAAGGATATATTTGTAGTTCCACTTTTCTTCTTTTTGTCTCTACTGCAATAGTGCATTTGTAAAATGGTCCCTTTTGATTGTCCAAAAAATGTTTTCCATTCTTTCAAATAACATTGTACACCAATTTTCTCTGAAAGCTTTTAAAGCTCTTTATATTCAACACAAGTGTTTCTCACTACACTTCTGTCTCTCCAAAAGCTTCATAAATACAGGACTGTCAGTATTTATTTATTGCCTGAGATTATTTTCCCTAGGACATTTCAGTATAAACTACGCACATTTAATGAAGTTTTGGATTGGTTTGAGCTTAACTCATTCATTTTTGTACATTTGAGTCATACTTTTACATTACCACTAACATGGCAATAATTTTTCTAAGGCCTAAGAAATTCTCTCTGTCAAAGCCTTTTTGAATAGGGACCATGGCTCTTTCAGATGCTTAAGCTGTAAACTTGTTTAAAGAAGGAATCTGCAAATCATATTGATAGAGATCCTTGTGGCAGCTTCTGTTGGAAAATGCAATGTTCTAGTGACCTATTATGTAAAATAAAGAGTAAAATAAAAAAATTAAGAATAAATTTTGTAGAATGTTTAAGAGTATCCTTACAACACATCAGGGAAAATGTTTAGCAATATGGGAAGTAGACAATCATCGCCTTATTTCACCTAGGTTCATCATCTGTTTCATTGTTGTTTGGAAAGCTGTGTGCACTGCAAGATAAATTAGCTTTATGCCCAAAGATATATAACATAAAATATAGCTTTAATTTGTGGAACCTGAATTTTCATTAACATAATGTTTTACATTTACTTTCCATTCTTTCAAAGAATTGATTGATACATGAATCTTCATTAATTTCTTCCTTCTCCTAGACCCCCTAAACATGCATATTGATCTTACTTGCCAGACAGGCATATTAAATGCCTCTGGCTTTCTGGAACTGTAAGACATTTGATCAGCAAATGAAAACACTGGCATGTAGTCGGCATTGTTCTTTCTGGTTTAGCTGGATTTAGTACAACGTTCACATTAGCTCTGTGCCCATAACCTCAAACTGAATAACATTGGAAATATGTGATGTATGGAGGAAGCTTAAAGGAAAAGTGCCAAATGAATATTGGCCTTTCATGTCCTTCTCTGGTAAGCACATGTGCAAGTTGGATTCAGGATGCAGAACAGAGAGATGAATACTAAATATTCTCAGTGCACACTGTAATGTCTTTAAAATTAATTCCTTTAGAACAAATCCAACATTTTGATCCAACTCAATCATTTTTTTAAACATTTTGGTCTAGATAAGATACTATTGACTGTGAGAAGCAGCCATTTCCAACAGTAATGAAAAAGGTAAAGAATATTTTTTGAGCATCAACATGAGTCAGAAATAAAATCCCCAGAAGGAGAGACATGATTTATATACAGTTTTATTTTCCACATCTCAAACATGGATCATTTCACATTGATCTACTCAGACTTATAAACATACAAAGGATTTTATTTGTTTAAAATGAACACAATCACAGTAAGAGGTGATTTTTGACCAATGATTTCTGATGGAAAGTTTAGATGCTGTGCAAGAGCTTTTGTGCTGTTAGTACTAGTTAATTTATTTCTTAAAGGCAATTGACTCCTACACTTTCCAAATTAATTTTAAAGAATGTATACTTTGGCTGATTCAATCTCTGAAAAGGATGCAGGTATATGTCACTATATTGTTTGAAATGTACATTCTCCTTCTTGTCTGGTGAGGTGGATTGTCCCCCTGCAGCGTGTGAGGAACTCTATGAAGCAGGTAGTTACTGCAGCCCATGGAAAGGACCACATCAGGGCAGACAACCACGCTGCAGCCCTTGGAAGACCCCACAGTGGAGTAGTCTTTCTCTGAAGGACTTTATCCCATGTCAGGGACTATATGTTGGAACAGGGGTATACTGTGAAGAGTAAGAAGAGTCATATATGAAGTGTTATGGACTGGTCACAAAACGCCTCGTCATCTTCCTCTGCATTGCTTGGGGATGAAGAGCTAAATGAACTGGGAATGACAGAATGAAGTTGAGCCTGGGAGGAAGGCAGAGGTGGGGAAAAGATGCTTTAGTTTTATTATTTGTTTCTCACCAACCTACTCTTTTTTAAATCAGCAATAAATTAATTTTCCCTTAATCAAATCTGGTTTTACTGTACTAGTGGGTGATGGTAACTACTGAGTGATGTGCCTATTATAAACTAGGAGCTTTTCCATCTTACTCTCTTCTTGTGTCCTGCTGAGCAGGGTGAGGTAGAGAGCAGCTGGTGGACATCTAGCAGCATGCCACAGTGAATTCACCACAAATATAGTCTTGATACTCAATAAAATTGGCCTCAATGTTAAATGGAACTTTTATGCAGCCATACTGAAAAATTAGTTTAATAAAAATGGAACATGTATGAGGAATTGCACTCTACAATAATATTAACAGTTTAAAAATATGTTCTCTACTTCTTTTTGCTTAGCTGATACATAAGAATTTATAGGTGCAAGAAAAATAACTTAATGTCTTGAAATTCAGTAAACACACATAGAGCAATATGACAGTAAAAATTTCATTAATTACATTCTTGATGGCTATATGTACATGTCATGGTTTAGGAATGGTATTATACAATTTAATGCTTCCATTGAAACCACACCAAACAATGTGTCACTCACTCCTCCTTCCCCTCCCCTCCCCTGTGTGGGGCTGGTGAACTAATTTGGAGTCACAAAAGATAAAGATCATGGGCTGAGATAAGAACAATTTCCTGGAAACAGCAATGAGATAAGAAAAAGAACCATTACAGAAACAATGCTGATGACAGAGGATCCAGAAAATACACATTACTGCTCAAGCCCCCCAGGAAAACCCCTGGCAATCCAACCACCCTGAAGTAAGCCCTTCCAACATTCCCTGAAAACAATGTGAGGTCCTATAGAATAACCTCTGGGTCCTAGACATGCCTCCTTCTGGCTACTGTATAAAATGTTTTACTGTGAGTGTTCATGTCCTAAAGGATATTGACTGTAGTGTAAACTTTTCCACAAGGGCTTTAAAATATCTCAGAAAGAGTAAAATTAGCATAAATTACACATTTAAGAGGTTGAAGAAATAGAAGCTTTGAATGGATGCAGGAATTAGAATAATTTTAACTTCTACCTTGTACATTTTTTCAGCTTGTTGGCAACTAAGATTAACTAACATAAAGGAATTGTAAACAGTTATAAGAAGAATTTCTCTCACCCCCTCCCTCCCGCTCCCTATACTTCTCTCCTCTCTTTTTCTCAGGTCACCATCTAAGTTACACTTCTCATATTTTTTGAATTTGTCCTGATATATAGATATCTATTTTCAGTCTAACACCACCAACATTTTCCTGAATTTTTAAAGTGCCATATATTTAAATGGGTTTGTAGCCACATGATTCTCCATCTGTTTCAAAATTCATCTAAAAATACTTTTCTCTTGTCTGCTTCTCCATGTTTGCCTGTTTTTTCAGTATTCCATTATAGCTATAAAGGAGATTTATGTTATATTTTATTCAGGCCATGCAAAAAAAAAATTATCCTATCTATTATTATTCTTAGATTTTGAACTTCTGATTTAACTTTCTCACCCCCACTCCCCACCCCCAGCTATTGTTATATAAATTACAGTCACTTTTTCAGCACCCTTTGTTTTCTAGTGTTCTATATTGGGGTTTGTTTAATTTTTAAAAATTATTTTCATATCTGCTGTGCTTATTTCTTCCATAAAAATGAGACAGAATTCTTCATATTCAGGAACTTTTATACAGAATCAAGGCTCTTGTCATGTATGCCCTTTTCTGTTTTATTTAACTTTAAAATAATTTACTAACATAATCTAATATTGCTATTTTGGTCTTAATGAGTCAAAAGTCCAATGTTTTAAGTGTTTAGTCAGAGAACTTAGAGTTAGCTAGTCTTTAACAAATTGACATTGGAAGGCATATTCTGTTTTATGGATTTCTGTATTTTTAATATGTATTTAAAGTAGTTTTTGATGCAAGGTTGTTCATTCTCAGGTGAGCAGTCGAAAAAATGTTGCCAATGTCTTTATGACTGTAGACATGTATTTCTGAACTCTCCCACTGGAGATTCAACTTTGTGGAGCTCTGCAGAGTTTAGGAGGTTTACAGATGCTCCTGGATAAACAGCTACACTACTGTCTGGAGATACTTATGTGCAGAGGGAAAACTCAAGATCTCTTATGCAGTCATTGAGTTAATACTGTCTCAGTCAGAATAAATGAGAAAATTATAATTCATAAAACAATTTGCACAGGGATTGGATTCTAAAGGAGACTAGGTACCAATACCCAAAGGCCAGACTAGCAACTGCTTGAGCAAACATTTGGATAAACAACATACATGAGTAGTTACTGTTACTGTAGAATCAACCCTATAAGTGGTAATTCATATATTTGTTTTTGTCANAGATCATGGGCTGAGATAAGAACAATTTCCTGGAAACAGCAATGAGATAAGAAAAAGAACCATTACAGAAACAATGCTGATGACAGAGGATCCAGAAAATACACATTACTGCTCAAGCCCCCCAGGAAAACCCCTGGCAATCCAACCACCCTGAAGTAAGCCCTTCCAACATTCCCTGAAAACAATGTGAGGTCCTATAGAATAACCTCTGGGTCCTAGACATGCCTCCTTCTGGCTACTGTATAAAATGTTTTACTGTGAGTGTTCATGTCCTAAAGGATATTGACTGTAGTGTAAACTTTTCCACAAGGGCTTTAAAATATCTCAGAAAGAGTAAAATTAGCATAAATTACACATTTAAGAGGTTGAAGAAATAGAAGCTTTGAATGGATGCAGGAATTAGAATAATTTTAACTTCTACCTTGTACATTTTTTCAGCTTGTTGGCAACTAAGATTAACTAACATAAAGGAATTGTAAACAGTTATAAGAAGAATTTCTCTCACCCCCTCCCTCCCGCTCCCTATACTTCTCTCCTCTCTTTTTCTCAGGTCACCATCTAAGTTACACTTCTCATATTTTTTGAATTTGTCCTGATATATAGATATCTATTTTCAGTCTAACACCACCAACATTTTCCTGAATTTTTAAAGTGCCATATATTTAAATGGGTTTGTAGCCACATGATTCTCCATCTGTTTCAAAATTCATCTAAAAATACTTTTCTCTTGTCTGCTTCTCCATGTTTGCCTGTTTTTTCAGTATTCCATTATAGCTATAAAGGAGATTTATGTTATATTTTATTCAGGCCATGCAAAAAAAAAATTATCCTATCTATTATTATTCTTAGATTTTGAACTTCTGATTTAACTTTCTCACCCCCACTCCCCACCCCCAGCTATTGTTATATAAATTACAGTCACTTTTTCAGCACCCTTTGTTTTCTAGTGTTCTATATTGGGGTTTGTTTAATTTTTAAAAATTATTTTCATATCTGCTGTGCTTATTTCTTCCATAAAAATGAGACAGAATTCTTCATATTCAGGAACTTTTATACAGAATCAAGGCTCTTGTCATGTATGCCCTTTTCTGTTTTATTTAACTTTAAAATAATTTACTAACATAATCTAATATTGCTATTTTGGTCTTAATGAGTCAAAAGTCCAATGTTTTAAGTGTTTAGTCAGAGAACTTAGAGTTAGCTAGTCTTTAACAAATTGACATTGGAAGGCATATTCTGTTTTATGGATTTCTGTATTTTTAATATGTATTTAAAGTAGTTTTTGATGCAAGGTTGTTCATTCTCAGGTGAGCAGTCGAAAAAATGTTGCCAATGTCTTTATGACTGTAGACATGTATTTCTGAACTCTCCCACTGGAGATTCAACTTTGTGGAGCTCTGCAGAGTTTAGGAGGTTTACAGATGCTCCTGGATAAACAGCTACACTACTGTCTGGAGATACTTATGTGCAGAGGGAAAACTCAAGATCTCTTATGCAGTCATTGAGTTAATACTGTCTCAGTCAGAATAAATGAGAAAATTATAATTCATAAAACAATTTGCACAGGGATTGGATTCTAAAGGAGACTAGGTACCAATACCCAAAGGCCAGACTAGCAACTGCTTGAGCAAACATTTGGATAAACAACATACATGAGTAGTTACTGTTACTGTAGAATCAACCCTATAAGTGGTAATTCATATATTTGTTTTTGTCATAAATGTGGCTCTAATTCTAACATTGAATTTTGCATGGATTTTCATATCCTTTGTTGACTGGATGGTATTTTGAAAATCACCCCCTAGATTTTCATATCCAGTAGAACAGTTATTGTAATTAATCTTATTAATTCTTATTGAGCCTACACAGTATTATTTTTGGCTCTTTGGTTACCACAGTATTTTGTGTTTCCTTACATGTCAAAAATATAGCTTCTTCAAGAATTTTGTAAAGTTCACATTTATGTACAAGAGCACTAAACATTGAAATAACCCCCAGGTAGAAGACCTGTCACTCTTTCATACACTTTTCTTGCTGGAAGCAGAAATCCACTTTTTTTGGATACTTAGATGAAAGTTATGACAAGGGGATCATGGTACCAAGTGAAGGATAAAGACATAAAAGAGGTAACAATCAAGGAGGACACATAACTTCTTTCAATTTCAGACAGTGAAGGTCCTAGATATATATCTGAAATATTGTCAAGAAAAATATGAGCCTGTTTTAGGAGTCTTGTCTGCCTGAGAGTAAGGTTTCCCATCACATATTTTATTTTGTATGCAATACCAATGTATGTATTCTGTCTAGATGTTACGCTGCAGCTGTTTACATGTAAACTGGTTAATTAAGAAATTAATGCTCCAGGAATTTGCTCTGTTTTTTTCCTGAAAGTCTGGTGTTAGTAAATATTTTCATTATTTAGTCAAGATAATTTTCTTAAAACAAGATTTTTAGTTTTCTGCAATGACACCCCATTTTGTGTGAAAGGAAAGG
>VZRX01020514.1:0-25936 GCA_013398075.1 Notiomystis cincta
GTTGGTGAGGTGTGGCCGCAGGGTTGGTGAGGCCGGCGGTCAGCAGCGGTCACAGCCACAACAAATGATGCCCAGCGTGGCAACAGGTGAGACGCTATTTTAAAAGGATGCATCACGCTGCATGGATGTGGCAGGGATACCTTCTTAGCCAACAACAGCAACGTATCAAGTGACTTCTTCCATATGAGAGCGCTTGAAATTACTCATTCGGAGATGCAGCCAATACAGACTGCATCCTTTCTGCCTCGCCTGTACACAGGGACAGCTGAGGGCTGTCCCTAGGGAACATGGATAAAACTAACCATGGGGATTTCCATCCCCATTACCACAGTGACACAATGACTGGTCTCACAGAGTTGTCAGCCCTCCACAAGCACTTGACTACTGTAGCACTCCGTCTTCAAAATCTCCCTTGACCAAGTGGAATACCTTCACAACAGAATAAAACAATCACCTTTGATTAATTTTGATACAGTTGCACACATGATTCTTCACGCTCTAATGATTTAAGCACAATGGAACGAAATGTGTTCTCACACCGTCCCTGACCAAAGGATTGATAGCAGAACAATGTGCAGGTGTTACTGTGGAGCAGCCAGCTTGACCCTGACCCATGTGCCCAGCCCCTGCCTAGACACAAGGTTAGGTTATAAATTACTGGGTTATAAATGTTTTTGTTCAGTATAAGGTTCTCCACTACATGCTCATTCTCCAGTGACTTTTTTCAAGCACATTTGCCACTTCAGGTGCTAAAATTACGTGGCATGACTAACTGCATACTTGATCATAACCTTCCTTGTTTGTTGTGATGTATCAAAAATCCTGGGTTCTTAAAGGTCTTCTCTCTTCCTTTTTTGGGGAATATAAAGGTAAAAAATGAAGTGGTTCTTTTTTAATATTCACTAGAAAGGATGGATCAACAGTTTTGTGCAAAACTGTGTTAGGTAAATGAATAGTTAACTCTTCCAAAAACACCCCTGATATATCTGTGCCTGTTCACTTTTGGTCAGCTATAACCCTAGAGACAGTAAGTCCTAAACTAGATAGATTTGACTCCTAAGATAACAAGTCAGTTTTACAATGGAGTTGGCATCACAGACTTCTACAAAAGTGGTTTTTTAAATTTATGGTTGTTTTGTTTTGTCTTACAGTCCTTTAAACTCCTGGGATTTCTCGATGTTAAAAATGTCCCATGTGCACGAGAATCAGTGCTCTATGGATCCCTGGGGTCTTTTGTTATGGGCCTTGGACATTTTTTAGCAACTAGTAAGTACTTACTCCTTTTGGGTTTTATATATTTATTTGCAAGGAAAAAAAAACAACTTCTATTTGCTGTTAGGTATTATTAACAAGAAGAAGTCATACAAGTTGTTTTCTCTAACTTTTCAGAAGATTTTTGTTTTCCTTTCAGGTAGAGTTAGAAGATCTTGTGACGTTGCAGTTGGTGGCTTTATTTGCACAATGTTAGGATACTGGTATGTAAAATGCTGTTTCAATTTTGACAGGCCTGTGTTGGCTGAATTGTACAGTGTGATCTCAGTGTTTCGGTTTTCAGAAACAATGTTTCACCTTGGTTTTGAAACCGCGTTAAAAACATGCCTAGCAAAGCGTCCTCTTCCTTCTCCCCAAAATACTTATCTTCTTTAAAGGAAAACATTTCAATGTGTTTGAGTGTTTGTATTTATATATATATTTTAAATACTTCCTATGGTTTCTTGAATCCAAAGTGATCAATTCCCCCACTTATTTCCATTTCTCTTAATTCTTTTTCCTTTGCATGTACCCCATCCTTGTGTCCTCATTCCAAAGGCAGCATGCTGAATTTTACTGGCATTGTCACATGTGGTGGCAACTTTTCAGCTGGCTGAATGACTCTGGTTTGATAGTGCCACTCATATAAAGCAGGGAATCCTGTTCCTTTTCATCCCCTCCTCTAGGTTTTACTGCAGGTACAACTTGGCCCAGCAGAGGATCCGGCAAAGAATGCTTAAAGAAGGAATGAAAAACAGAATTTTCTTTGAAGGCACTTATCTTGATCCAGAAAAGAAACAAACTGGCAGTGAAAGAAGCGATTCATAGGTTGCTCTGGAGCAGCTGTGGTTTAAATACATCTTTGGGGAAAGGTGGTCCAAGAATGTCAGTCTGCACTGCAAGCCTGTGAGGTGTCTAAAACTGGTAAATCATGGTTTTTCTAACAAATCTGAGCAGGAGATTCACAGTGCATCTGTTAAGTGTGTACAAGCCTTGCTTTGTTTCATGTGTGTATGTATGTGACTGCACACATTTGGAATGATATCCTGTTAAACATCTGGGAGCTGATGTGTTCTCTTGCAGGGTCTCAGAGGATTTGGGACTGCTTTAACTTCCATTGTAAACAAAGTTGTAATTACATCTCATTTAAATACAGGAAAATATTTCCATCAGCTGCTGAGTAAATGTATCCTTCAGTGCTATTGTCAAAAGTGCTGTTTGTAAAGCAGGAATATTTAAGCAGTAGGAGAAGGCTTTGCTTGTGCAAGATGGGTGATACCAGCAGCCTTTCAGCTGCAGGATAACCAGACACACTTACACACAACTGTGAAGCTGAAGGTTTCCATCTTTGTTCTGTCTGTTTGAAACTAAGAATAAAATCACACTTCAGAGCAGTCTAAACTATGTAAGTAAATGATTTTTTACTTAATTAAAAACCTTGCTATTTAAGACACTTCCCTACTATTTGTGGAATAATAATTTACAATTTTTGTAAGTAGCAATGTTTGTTTTTTCTTTCAATTTTTTCTTTAAAGGCCTGTTCTACTTAACTCTTTCACTGTACATTTTTCAGTTAAAAGAAATATCACTACATAATTTCCAGGAAACCATCTTACTTGGAAATACAGTGTTAGGTTTAACAGCAGTTGGTAAAAAGATGAGTGATGACATCATATTTCATATTCCTTGCTTGCTTCTGTTGGCACAAGTGACACAAGGTTTTTATTTTTTCATATAATGGTTTATGGTCTATTGTGCTGTAAGCACTTTCTGGTCTAAAGGCATTTCACCAAGCAAAAATAGTCCTTTTCCCCCCACCCTGTACTTAGTCTGAGAGAGTTTGTGATCATTGGTGCAGGGAGGTTTGGGAATTCAGATGTAAAAAGCAGTATTGTTCCACTTATTTATTTGGAAATATACTCGAGAGCACTAAACAAACATGCTGAGAAAATTAAGCTTTTACCCTCTGTTTAGCCTATTATAAGAAGAAAACAAACCTATATATTCTAATTCCTTTTTGCCCCTCTCTACCTCATGTTGCTTTTGGAGGAAACAAAGATAAATTTTATTGAGGACATGGATTTCAATATTTTCTATAAAAAGTCTTCAGAATAATTAGTGCAGTGAAACACTTCCTGTCCTCACTGCAAAATCCAAACTGAGAAGTTAATTTGTAGCTAGTTCAGAAGAGGAAAACGTTTCCCCTGCTCTGTGTGGGGGCCAAGGGGATGGGGGAGGCTCCTTCCCATTGGGGTGGGAGCTGTTGTTTCATAAAGCCCTCGGAGCAGCAGTGGGAAACTGGGTGAGCCATGAAGCTGCTCTTAACAAGCTCCTCTTTTAATACATGGTTGAGTTCTTTCCTATCTGACCTAAGAAAAGAAAGTGCAGCCTAAGCAGGGGGTCTTTTGGCTGCGAGGTCACAGGTCAGCTGGGGGTTTAAGGCAACAAAGGCACAGGGATGAAAATTTACTCTTTGGCAAAGAGCAGTTGTAGAGAAAGAAGAGAATGGTGTTTTGTGCTGATGGAAAGAAGTTAGCAAGTGCATAATGGCATCCTCCAAAACACACAAATACTGTGACTGGTGAGAAAATAGAAGCAGCATTATGATACTGTGTAAATCAGAAAATCCAGGGAAAACTGCAGCATTAAATCCTCTCTGGTGTTAATTGGTGTTGGTTTAAGTTACTGCATTTGGGGATACCAGCCCAATAGCAGCTTCACTGCAGTTTTAGCAGTAGCTGGGAAATGCTGGGTGTATCTGCATTGTGTAGGTAACCCATCTAATGCTTCTGCTTCACTGTACAGAGTGCAAAACGAGCGTGCCAGATGTTCACAGAAAAACTGGGGGAGAGGCAATGTGCAGGCAGCCTGGCCAGCACATTTGAGCTCCAGTGTTTACTAAAACTTGAGGTGGAATTAACTAAAAGTTGAGGCCTTTGCTGAATAGGTCAGGGCAGGGATATAAGACAAGGAAGCATTGAGCAGGACTTGGTTGGTGTGAAAGGAGGGGCCTGCAACAGCAGAGGGAAGAATGCTCATGGTCAAACATGCAGGGGGAAAAGTCTGGCATAATTCCTTGAAGTGTCAGCTCCAGCTGCTTCTGTGCCAGCTATGGAGAGCAAATAGAAAGTGACTGATAGGTTACCCCAATTAAAGGGTGAGGGACAGGATAAAACAAAAAAATCTCAAAGCTGGTCATTATCATAAATTAGGATACATTGACAAGAAAATAAAAATTGCAGTAATTCTAATATTTGAAAACAATGACATAACTATTTTTAAAAATTAGTTGTATCCCTATTTATCTGTTACTGCTCATTTCATAAATCTTAAGTCATTGGTGGAAATATGTAGCACACCTGTATTTTACTGTCAGACTTGAAATCTGAAAGTATTGCAGCTAATGACAGATATGATAGTTTTTTATTTGCTTGGCTTTGCTTGCTTAAATTAAAACTTACCAGACAGTTACTAGGAAGGAAGAGAAACAGTAATTTTGAAGATGTTTGGTTTTCAGCCCCCTCAGAATAAACCATAAAAAGGGAGAGAATGAAGTATAGCAACTTGAAACCATAAAGTTGTCAAAACCCTGTTTATTTTACCAACAGTTACGTTGCTTGGTCACTGAACTGGTGACTGACCAGTTAATTTTTATCCTGAAGTTACTAAAATCCTTCCTTAAAGCAACCTAAACCAGCAGCAAAATAAAGATAATGCCAGATGGGCTCGTAGTCAGAGGCAGTTACAGCTGCCATCCCAAACTTGTCATCTACCTCTTTAGCCAAGCAGAGATTTTTGGGAGATGTTGGCCCTCCCTGATTTTACAGGCTTCCAGAGACTTTGTGTGTCACCTCCCACCCCGAGTCCTCGAGTGCTGCACAGGAAAGGTCATCTCCTGTCACTGAGCCTGGCTTTTGGTAGGGTTTTTTTATTTGGGTCTGGAGGAAGTACTTTTGTTATTTCTGGTATAAGCAGCCCAGGTAACAATGAAGTACTTGTGTGAATTCAGCTGTAATGAGCTCCCAAGCAAAAGATTTTCTCCAGCTTAGTAGATTAATTCTCATACTTCTCTTGTTCCTATCCAGACATTTAGCTCAAGAGCTCAGTAGTTACCCATGAAAGTTGTTTCCTTGCTCCATTTAACCCTTGAAACAAATATGTTGTTCTTGCCTTGGAAAACTGATCAAAACCAATGTTTTACAGGATATTCAGATGCTCAAGATGATCCTTTGATTTTTTTTTTCCCCTAAGTGATGAAACAAGAACTAATTCCATATCAGAAGTGGAACTGAGTTTTAGTCAATGTGACCCAAGGCCGTGGAACAGGAACTTTCCTACTCTTAAAATGAAAACATTACATTAAGCACATACAGCTGCTAAGCCTTCAAATGGTGGTGGAGGAGCAGGCTAATGAGAGGTGGAACCTCGGGTGAGGCAGTTTGAGGAAAACACAGACTTTGTTCATGGACAGCAGCACCCTAAGTGCAGGCCCCCTCTTTTTCACACTTCTGTTTTTTTTCTGCTTGAGTTCATAGTTTGCCTGAGAGCCATCCAGCAGGGGCTCTGCCTGTTCCTGCAGGAATAGGTCATGGCATCCTTATGTCTGCTTGTTTTCAAGATTAAGAGCAGTTTGTTCTGAGGCTATTTTAATCCTGCCAGCTTCTGTCATCTCTCATGAGCACAACTGTGTCAAAACCCTCAACTCTCCTGAACATGCCAGGAGCCCTCTGGCAGTACCTAAAATGTACCATGGGAGTGGACAATTACCACTGCAGGGATCTTTCTCTTTAGACCACAGCTCCAAAAATACCCAGACTGTATAGTGTGGTGATCTGTTTAACAGAAACAAAGATTCCCCCTTTTCCTGCTCTGGAGAGAAGGAAGCACATGCTTTGCATATTTTTCAAACTCCTTGTTTATTTTGTCAAATGCTGTAACAAAGAGTAGCAGGTGTGCTCTCAGCCAGTGTGAGTTTTCTCCCTAGGCAACAGATCCTCCTCTCTCCTACTGATGGCAAATGGCTTGTGGTAACTGGTGCTCACAGAGTGCTTTTATCCATGGCACATCTTGGCCTTCAGTCCTGCATAAACATGCATGGCAGGTCTTTGGAGTTCACTTACAAGCTTTACAGCTCTGGTTGATATTCATGCTTTCTGTCATCCAGGTCAAGAGTTCTTACCACCTTTACCTTTGCCAGGTGGCCACAGTGAGAGATCTTTCTCCACCACCTCATCACTGTGACACTGCACAGATGCTGTGGAAACAGGATGAGAGATGCATGCAGCCCACCTGCCCATTGCTCTTTGTTATGTTACTTAAGCAATTAAAGGGAAGCTAATTACTCCTCCCTTTCAGGAAACATTCAGGCTGTGCCTGAGATAGTGGCAATATCTTTGAAGATGAAAAGCCAGTAACAGGTTTATTACTGCAAATGGCTACTGCAGGAGTCCTTCACAGAGCAAATACAGAGCAAAAAATTTCTAACAGCCTGTTCCTCAACATACAGGGGAGGATACCCTATTCAGACCCCTCAAAGAAATCTGGAGCTACCAGTAATTATGTGCTGTGCTTATAATGCTTTCATCCAATATTTAAAGCCCTTGAGGGGGCGTCCTGAGGCAGCACTGGGAGGCCAAGACAGAAGTAGTTTGACTCGGTTTTTTAGCTCTGATAGTGTCATAGTCTTCAGTTACTGCCTGCTGAGACTCTCAGATGGATAAAAAGAGCTCAGCCTTTTCTTCCTAAACCTCACAAGGTCCCCTGGAACCTGTAGACCCTGTAGAGGGCTTCTTACCCCCACTAAGAAGCACAACGACCCTCTCCTTCCCAAAAGCCAGCCAGCATTAATTTCTACTCAGAAATTTCCCTATCACCATTCATCCTGCTACTGGGGACACCCTCTCCAAGAGACTTCTCTCAGGAGCACCTAAGTGGGTCACACAGGGTGGCCACCTACCAGATGGCCAGGAAGCTGCTCCCTTGGAGCGCTGCTCCTTCCAGCAGAGCGAGGGATGCCCCCGCCCCCGGCTGTGCGGACACACACGTGCAGCCACACTCCCCGCGCTTCGGGAATGCTGTGAGACGCCACAAACCACAGCTCTGTGTGAAGTCACACGCTCCTGGTATGGAAGAAAACTGGACAAAAATCAGAGGGGTTCAGATACTGATATGGCAGCAGCACTGTCCATCCACAGCCAGCCTCCTGTGGGATCCAGGCTAATTGGAATACAGCCACCATTAAAGGAGGAGCCCGTGCACTCCCTCCCTTCCCCCAGCAGCCCTTCAGTTGTTTTCAGCAGTGTAATCTTCCCTGGTTTGTTCTGGAACTAGAGAAGGACACTTGCACTTGCTAAATAATGGACCTTTCAAGGCAGTAAGTACCTATAAAAGCAAGATCACTCCTGAAAACTTCTCTTCATTGTCTGCACGAGGATCTGCTGAAAGAGACGGTTGGAGTCTCTCGTTTCCCTCCTGCGGGTGTTTCCTTAACGGAAGAAATAAAAAAGGACTGGCTGGCTGCCAGGCTGTGGAGGCACATAAATACCCCGGGGCTGTGCCAGCGCAGCCGCTGAAGCAGCAGCAGCACCGCCCCCTCCCAGGAATGTCCGGGAGCCGCTGGGGAGATGCTGATTTTCAGGAAGTGTCTCCCGGCCTCCACCACCATCTCCACCGCCAAGCAGTCTGTGGAATTTTCTCAATGCCAAGCAGGGCTGGGATCAGCGTGCAGCCCCGCGGACTGGAGCACTGGATCTAGTGCTTGCTCCCACTTCCTTTCCTTCGGAGGAAGCAGCTCCTGTCGCAGCCACATATGGGAACCAGCCAGTCACCTCGAGCTTTGGCAGCTGGTGTGATGCTTGGTGGCCCCGCTCCACACAGGAGATACTTCTCTTTGTAAAAAAGGGGCAGGCATGTTCATGCAAAAGATGTGATTGAAGGAATATCCTAGGTCTGGAATCCAAATGCCCAGATTGTGACATTTAAATGTTGTGTTCACTCTACTTAAGTATTGAAATAGTTCTTGTACTATCACAGCTGCGTTCTCCAAGGTCTCTCAGACTGAACAGGGGGAACACTCAGGACATTTAATTTGCACAAGTAATTTACAACTAATGTTTCTTTTTGAGGTGCTTGTCTCACTATTTAACAATAGATTAGATTTTTATTGTTATTATTATGGTTGTTGTTGTTTTATAGGGCAGCTGCTTGCCTAATGGAGTGTCCACTAGAGGCTGGGAAGCAGTTAGCTGAATAGCAGCCCTGCTGAAGAGGATAGGACTTACAGAGGCTGCCAAGTTGAATGTGGGCCAGGAGAGTGTTCTCTCTGCAAATAAGTCAAACTGCAGTCTGGGCTCCATCAAAAAGTATGTGGCCAACAAATGAAGGGAAACATCCACCAGCACTGACACTGCTGAGCAGTGCCTCTGATATTGCTGTCCAGATTTGGGCTTCTTGCTCAACAAGGATGTTGAAAAACTGTAGAGACTCCAGTGATGGGCTCCTAAGGTGTCCAGGGAGCTCAAGGCCTGCCCTCTGGAAAGACAGTGGAAGGAGATGGATTTAGCCTGTGGGGTGAACTAATAAGAGCCTAATATTATCTGCAGGACAGTTACAAAAACGGAGCCAAACGTCTGATAGCTGCAGGAGACGTGGTGGGGCAATGGCCACGAACTCCAGCTTGGGAGCTGCAGGCCAGGCAGGAGGACAGGCCTGTTCTGCCCTGAGGGCAGAGCCCTGGGCGGCCCAGAGAGGCCAGGTAATTTCCAGGTGAAATTCCACCACAGCCTGCAGGTTTTCAAGCTTCATCTGCACAAAGGCCCGGCTGACCTGAGCGCAAGTGCCAGTCCTGCCACAAGTGGGAGGATGGACTCCGTGTCCAGGAGCAAATCTGTGATTCTGCAGCCTACAGAGACAGAGAATCTGCAAAACCCAAGGCAGGAAGAGCCCAGTGCCGTGCAGAGGACAACCTGACTCACACAGGAGTGTCCTGTTTTGCCTTCAGGAGTTGTTCCCTCCGATGCAGCGCTCCCAGGCTGGGCTGGAGGCCCCACAGCGTCCCAGGTGCTGTGGCAGCAGGGGGAGCATAGCAGAGAAGACAAAGTGTGCACGGTGTGGGGGTGCCAGGCTTTGGGTACACAGCTCTGCTGCTCACAACCTGCACGTGCTGCTGCATGTGGACTTGCCTCTGCTAGCTCAGCTTTTCTGAGTCTTGTTTCTCAGCATCATGAGAGCAAACCCCAGGTGCTACTTCTTTCAGAAAAAGACATTACAGTAAATACCTCCTTCGAGACTTACTCATTTCTCTCCCCCATCTCTCACTACTTTCTTTCTGCAAAGACAAAAATCCTTTTATAATACAAGGCTTATCTTACCTGCTTGCTCAACAGCCCCATAAAGCTGAAAGTTCAGCAGAGCCCAAATATAGCTCTAGCTTGCATATGAGTAGGTTACATGGAAACTGAAAAGAGAGACTCAGACTGTTCATGCATCTCCCACCTTGTAAACAATCACTGGTATTTTAAGTGTGTATTTAGGGAGATCTTCAGTATTATTCTGGGCCTTGTTATTTTGCAACTGTCTTGGGCACCAGCACCATTTCAAGACACCCCATTTTTAAGGCAAACAAATCTTTGTTAATACCTGGAGGAAAACTCTCAGAGCACAGAGTGGCAGAAGAGTTTTTGCAGGCTAATGTGACATAAACGAAGGCCACACTCAGGCTAGAGGACACATACTTACATTTATATGCCACAGGAGTTACCAGAGTAATCAGCCTGCAATCAGTTCTCAAAGTTATCCTAGTAAGCAGCCATCAGATCCTAGCTAAGGGAGAATTCACACTGGGAGAGGAGTACCCTTGCAATCCTTTTGTGCTAACCAGGCAGAAGATCCTCCCATCATTAGTGCAAACTGAATCAGCCCTAGGGTACCCAGTTAAAAATTGGTAAAAATTTTTTGAGCATGAAAATGTTTGAGGGAAAAACTGAGTTGTCTTACCTATAATTTTGATTTTAGTAATTTCTAGGACCAAAATCAGTCTGCAGATCAAAGATTGGCTACCAAACCAGAAGAGATAATAAAAACTTGTTCTAAAGTAACACTTGCATATCAAGTCCCCGGCATGAGTAACTGTATTTCGAGGTTTTTTACACTTGCCTTTGTTTTTTGCTATTGATGTTGACAACATCTTAAGCATTGAACATCTTTTTTAAGCTACAGCTAAGTTTACATAGCAACCAATTCATTGCTGAATCCTCCTGCCACTCCCAGTCCTGGCAGAAGGGCAAACTAAGGCAAGAGTTGCATCCAGAGTAATTGCTGGCCAAGTCCTTATTTCAGCCAGTTCCCTGCAAGGGCTGGCTCTGGAGAGGCCTTCTGTGCTGGAGGAGATAGCTGGTGCCTTGCAAAGCAGAGAAGCTGCACAAAATTAACCACTCATCTGCCATTGTTTTAAGAGAAGACCTCCTTCCCCCCTCTACCTGCATGGGGGCTTTCCCTAGGATGAGGAAGTGAGTGAGAGAGGCACTGCTCTGACTTCACCACAGCCAGTCTGTTACACACACGGGTTACAAAGCTGCTCTTCTGAGTTTCCACTTTCCCCTCAGCAGCTTTTTCTGACATCCTGGAGCTTTCCCCATCCTCCACGGCGCTTTGGGCCAAGTTGTACAGTCTCCAGCTGTACTTACTCCTCCCTTGCTAGTTCACAAATACAGTGTGTGCACGCTTCTTTGCTTGGGAGAGCCCAGCCCAGGCTGTTAAAGTCTGCAGAACTGTCAAAGTATTTAATATCTCTGCAATTCAGTTTGATTTCTTGTGGCTTAGTCTGAAGTTGCCCTGTTAGAAAGCACTGGCCTAGTTTTTCGAAAGGTCATGAACAAGGAAACTTCCTAATCTTAAAAGATGACTTCATCACCTATTTCTATTAAAAGCATTGCATGGAGTGTTGCAAGAAAAAAACTATTAGTGGCTTACAGCACGAGCAAGAATTTTTCTTTTAACACAAGTGGCTTGGACTGCACGGGGCATTGCCAGAAGACTGATTTAATTCATTCCACTATCAGCAAAAGTGGGCACGACGTCTAAAAATGTCTTAGCTGCTGAGCTGTCCTGCAGTAGGCGCTGAAAGGAGCTCGTGTACAGGTGCCGCTCTCGCTGAGCTCCTACACACAGGTGGCAGCAGTGCCGAGTTTGGGGACAGCGATCTCCTCAGCCACCCCAGAACCAAAGCCTGCCCCCTTTGTCTGTTTACAAAGTCCTTTCACGCCGGACACCGCCCCTCACCAGGCCGCGGCATGCGGGGAAGCACCTCCGTGTACACAGCGTGTATCCTAGCGACTGTTACCAGCGGAGGAGAAATACAGCTGGAGTTTGTTCGCTTGTCAGCTGCGCTTCCTCGCGGGACGCCCCGCGCAGCCCTGCTCGAGCCCGCAGCTAAGCGGGCACGGCCCTGGGGCGAGGCGGCGGCCAGAGCCCGCTGAGGCTCAGACACGGCAGCGGCCGCACCGGACAGGTCAGCCTGTCTCACACCGCACGGGTCCTACTGCCAGCAGAGCCAAGGCCAAGGCTGCCCGGCTCTGTACTCTATTAGGGAGAAGCCCAGCTCAGAAAAAGCCAAACCCGGTTCGCGCTCCAAAGGGGAAAGCACCCAAAGCCATGCCCCCAGCCCCCGGTGCTGAATGCCGCTATCTGTGCCGCTGCTCTACTCCAGGTACTTTTCTGCATGTAAACAAGCCCTTGTAAGCTCGGAGAAATCTCTGAACGTGACAGATGGCTCAGCCCTCTCCTTTTGGCAATGTACAGCTGTGCCCTCCTCAGCTTTCTACAGCCACCAGCTAAGTTTCATATTGTCCTTTTTAAATGCACACTGGGGGTTTTTAGTATTAGTGACCCTCTAGGTAACTGCTTCTCCATAAACGCCATTTTCACATGGCAAAGGAAGTCCCTTCTCTAGGAATATTCGAAGCTACGTTGAGTCAGTGTGGGCGGACCCAGGCTGAAGGGTCGGCTCACGCAAGTGCCGCTCTCCACTCAACTGCGACAGAGCACGAGCAGGACGTACTTGGACTTTTCCACCCCCTCTCCGAGCTACATGTGTCCCATAGCTCATGTGCTGCAGCCTTTTTGAGTTCTGTTCCTCAGATAGTGCTGAACTTACCAAAACAGCTTTTATTGGAGAGGAGTATTTTTAATAGAAACAGGATACTCCCTTTTGAGTGTGAGAGTTGAAACACTTCACACGTGGCTGTTTTGTTGGTTTGTTTTTTAAAACACCATACAGTAAAGAAACTGAAAACAAAACATCCCAGACTTTTGAATTGAAATACAGGCTTTACAACCACATAGTAAGTGTAGGCTCTTATATTTTAGTTTAAGACTATATCATTTTATAGAGTACCAAAATAAGCAAAGGATCAGCACTCCATACAAAGTGTTAGTTCTTGTGGAGGGTAGAAGGGAAATGGACTTTAATTACACTAAACTTTTTTTTGCAAGTCTAAAGAAAACTCCATTTCAGCAAAACATATTTGGGTTTCCCCAAATTTCATTAAATAGTGTTTCTTTAAAGACCATTTACATTTTTCTCGTTCAAAGTAAAGGGATGATTTAAAGCACTATTAACAAGGAGGTGGTGCTGTTAATGTTTAATGTCAATATGCAATGGCATCTGCTATAAAGGCTAGAAGAGCAACACAACTTTATCTTTACTTCTGAAGACTACTAGAAATTGACTAACACTGGAGAAAAGGTTTAAGCACAGCACACGACTCCAGCTCTAGGCTGCTGCCCGGAGGCCTCTGCTAGTCCGTACACTGCCACAGGGACTCGGGCCCCACAGTGGCGGTGACAATGACACGATCTCACCCCGCTGCCCCTCCCACAGCGGGTACAGCTCTTCCCTGTCTCAGGCATTAGAACGCAAGTTAGCAGCTAACATTGCCACTACAAGTTTACAGAAGCATAAAGCTGAGCAAAATAGCAGTTAAAACAAATCGAAGCTGCTGTTAAACTCCATGACAGTCCTTGCTCCTGTCCTGCTCCCTGGCCAATTCCTTCCCCTGCTCCCTCCCTAATGTCTATTTTACAATGAAGAGGTTAAGTGGATTTACATGATGCAAGCGCAACTCAAAAGACTTTTGCCCTATACACATAACCATGTTCAACTGTGAATTATACATGTGATAGATCTCTAACAGAGCAACCACCAGTTTTTTTAAAGAAACACAAGTATTTCAGCATGTACAGTAATGAGTTTAAAACTGTCCAACATCGTCGCTTTCATACATTCTCTTCCTCTTTATAGCATTAACGGGATTTTAGACCTTGATGGTGACAATCCCAAACAAGAGTAAAATGAATTTATTTTATTGCAAACAAACGTCTAGAGTTAAACTTCTCCACCCACTTTCTTGAAAGAGAAAAGGAATCAGCAGGCTAAGGAGATACACCCATTTGAGAATTGACATGATTAAAAACTAAGATATAAAATGGGTGACTCACAGTTTCATTAGCTTACAAAATGGTGGAGTAACTACTACAAGCACACTAGGTATACAGTATTTTGTGGGGAAAGAGTTATACAGACACACAGCTAACTTCATATAGATCCCATTAGACAACTGGATTTACAACAAGTTTTGTTTAATAAGAAATGGGCAAAGCCAGCTTCTTTTCAGAATCAAAATGCAGAACAAATGGAAAAAAAATTATGGTGTTGTACCTTCACAAGTTTGAGCCTCCACAAATAAAGCAACCGAGTTTTACAACTTTAAGAGCTTCTACATACACTCCACCATCACTATTTAGCCCCAGGTTTCCTCTTTGCCCCCAACATCTTATTGAGTTCCAAATGTTACAAAAAAGTCCTAGTTATTGCCAGAAACTTTTGCCTCCCCCTCCTCCCCTCCCCAGCCAAGAGCTTCATAGAGAGGATGGAGTGTAATAGGGAGCTTTACATAATCTCATGGTATTTGAGGGCTGCTAAGATGCCTCCATACGAATCTGGTTGCTAACATTTCTATCGTATTGTGACATGACTCACGACTGTTTCTTAGAAATTGGGGGATGGGGAAAAAGGAGAAAATTCTTTAATAAAAAGACACCAGGTACAAAGCAACGTTTTACTTTTGTTGTGGTAAAAAAAAAGTCACATTTTACAGATAAAATGTAGAACCCTGAAATACTGACACATTCTCTTTTCGTGCACAATGCTGAGGTTCTCTTACGAATCACTTTAAAACTGCAATTAAAAATGTACAAAAAAAGAAAAGAAAAAATCAACCCACAAAGCTTCTAAAAAAGGAACCCGCAGGCACTTCCTCTTGTGGAATGTTTAAAAAGTTAGCCTACTAAAGAAAACAGTCGACTTCTTGTGAAGGTTTTGGAGAAATATGTATCAGTTCATTTATTTGGGTATTCAATAATATCCTTGGTGATAATGCTGACTCCATGGCTTCTGACCCCAGAATTGCTGCAACAGATTAATAAATAGTTAGTTTTAACCTGCAATCACATAATGGTTAAGTTTCTTACTCCAGACAAAAAAAAGCATTTAACAAACATCTAGTTCCCCTGGAACCTGAGAAGATTAAAATCCTCTCCAATAGCAGCAAGTTCCTGAACAACTGAAGGCAGTTAAGAGTTCACTTCACAGCAGTAATGTGAAGCCAAGTACCACACACCATTAAGAATGTTAAGCCACAGCTGGTATTTGATACATCAAGACCATCGAGGCAGATTAAGTTTTGCACAGGAAGCTATTTATAGTGATATTACCTAGCATTAAAAGATTCTGCTATCCAGCTTTGATTATGCATCTAATTATTTTACAACATTCAAGTTAACCACCAGTAAAAAGGTAAAGTTGAGACTACTTACACCCTGCTGCCACTGGTAGCCCTGAGATTGGTTTTTGTAGCCACGATTATTTCCCCTTCCTCTGAAGTTCTGCAAGAGGACAACAGTTTTAATTACTTCATCTATATGCATTTCTCAGAAGTGTCCTAATACCAGTATTTATTACCACCAAAACATCACACACCATAGAGAAGCTTTTAAGTACAAGGTATCAGCCCCAGGTTAATAGAAAAACCATCCCTGAAATACCAAAAAAATGCATCCCTGAAAAACACTAGAGTACCAAAAGCCTCCTCCCTCCCCTCCAAGCAACTGCTTTTTAAGCATGGGGCAAGAACCTCAGAATTAATAAACCAGCTCAAAGGGTTGCTGCCTGGTCTGGAAAGCTGGCTAATCCAGTTTTGACTCACCCTATTTCCAGCTGCTAAATGCACCAGGGCAACTAAAAATACAAGAGCTTGTCTATTTTTAGTTAGGAAAGGCTGTAGTTGCTACAAGGATATGTTATCTGATCAGACAAAAGGATATGGGTCACACAACTGAAAATAGAAGAGCTAGCCCACAAAACTTCAAACAGAAGTTATGGTACAGCAAAGGGACATTGATACAAGTGGATAAAACTCTGCTTTTCCCCTGTTTGTCATATTAGGCAAACCTGAGCCATGTTTACTGGCTTGGGCTCCATCTGCTGGCTCTTCAGTAATCCCAATTTTGTTTTCCAATACTTCCACCGATATTCCATCAGGTAAGATCTAGGCTAGTATGTCTTTACTAGTTGTGTTTGATACCAGACACCAAAACAAAGACTCTGCAGAGCTGTTTTCAGAAAGTGTTTGATAAAGATACACTTTGACCCTAAGGCCAAACAACAGTCACTACAAATGAAAACCCAAACAAGTCACTAAAAATCCAAACTCACGCACTAAAAATCTTCATTTTTAACAGGACAGAGGTACAGCCCTAACATGAACCCCCCCATCTGCAGCAGCACTTGTTAGACAACATTCAGAGCCCTGGGCACATGCACTAAACTAGGAAGGCCTTGCAGCATGGCATCAGTGCAGCACCACCACCAAGTATGTTTCTGACTGTTCACAGGCACCAGAGCTGCAGAACAACAACATGCCAAGTACTGTAGTTCAAG
Organism: Notiomystis cincta; assembly: GCA_013398075.1. NCBI lineage: Eukaryota > Metazoa > Chordata > Aves > Passeriformes > Notiomystidae > Notiomystis > Notiomystis cincta. The sequence goes on from VZRX01020514.1 coordinate 16,247, forward strand.
CAGTCAGTCCCCCCTCAAAGCATCACCTGGTTGTAGTTTCCCCTGTTGGGCATTCCACCTCTGTTATAGTTTCCTCTGTTTGAGTAGCCACCTCTGCTTGGAAAGACAGGGCCTCGAGGATAGGGGTAGCCAATTGCTCCGCTGCTGCCACCGCCGCCGCCGCCGCCGCCACCACCTCGCTGTGGCATGTTGCCTCCCCTCCTGTTGTATCCACCACGATTGCCAGGGACTGCAGGAAGAGAGTTACTTCAATCAAGTAACTGTTAGGTCTTCAGTACTTCCTACACGAAGATGAACAGTGCAATCCAAGGTTCTGACAATCCTCTCACTCAAGCTGGACAATTAACTATGCGCTAAAACATGAAATGTACTGAAACTGAGATGAAGGTTCCCACTACATAATAACTGCAATGCAAGTACTACAACCTTTTTCCCCAGTGGCAGCAGCCTCCAGAAGTCACAGACTTATTTCTAGGCTCACCTCCTCCTCTGAAGTTGCCCCTCATGTTGAATCCTCCACGTCCTCTCTGACCCCTATTAAATTGATTTTTATTGCTCTTCTTGTTCTTCTTTGAGCCAGTGTTCTGTTTCTTTTCTGGCGGAAGAGCTTTCTTACTTTCTTCTTTATACTGTTCCAAAAGCTTCTGAGCTTCTTCTTTTTGCAACTCTACATAGATTATTTCATCAAAACATTCTGCTACCTCTGGCAGTGTGAAGTTCCCTATAATTGCAAAAACACTGAGTATTCAGCATCTACATTCAGCTACAATCAAAGCCGCCATTTCACCACCTTTCCCCCATTCTTCCTCCCACCCTCTCCATCCCCTCAGCATAGGGACAAAATTACATAATCTGAGCATTTAGGAAATATAACAGTGACAAAGGAAATAAACAGGTCTTCATGGAGTTGCCAGTAATGTTCCAAACCTCGAAAACATTCTGCCTATCTTTTTTTTTTCTTTTATAAGCCTCCACTCAGAACACCAGTTTCTGCCAAATATGTCACTTATATAGGGCACTTTATGCCAAGACAGCTTTGTGCATCTGCATGAAGCGTATCACCATAACTGAGTAGTGTTAAGGACTGCAGCAGAGGGAACACAATATAGTGTTATCCTACCAAGTTACAATAGTCTTCCAGTTTTGTATAAGTACAACTGTTTAAGATAAAGTGATTTTTTAGACTTCACGTTTACTTAATCCTTTAAACAGATACTCAGCATCCTAAAACACAGTATAGGATTATGTTCCATGCCTTTCATTTTGAGAACTGCATGCTCTGGAAGATCTTTTCCCTCCACCTCTGCCTTCTTTTGTGTTCTTTGCTTGTAGTCTTCATCTTTTGGGCAAACAACAACTGCTTTGCGCTGGAAGCCTGCAAACAGGCACATTTTTCTCCTCTGCGCAGCTGCAGACACATTTGTCTGAAAAAAATGCAGTAACTTACTACACGTAGCTGTCATTGTAAGAGTTAAGGAAGTCAACTTATGGTGTATAGACTTCACCTCTACAAGAGCTTGCAATGAAGTTTACAAATAACTGGACATAAAGATGCTGCATAATGCAAAGTTACGAGCTCGTATCCACGTGTTAAAACACTATTCCTCCCACATCCCATAAATCTAGAGAAGATCAGACAAGCATTTGTAGAAACATCTCAACTTTGTGTCCCCTGAATACTCATTCAGTAACTGAAATAACTGCTATTATATTACAACTTTAATCCCAATTAATTACTACAATACAGCCTATAACAAATTTCCTCAACCGTTTTTCACTGAAGCTTCTACCTGATCCAAAATGAAATTCCGCTTCTTACGAGCTGCAATCTCAATGAACTTTCCAAGACACTGTGGGGCTCTCTGCAACAGGGTGTTCAGTTTTCCAGTGTCTGCCATCTGACGCTTAAAACCTGCAACCTACGGAGAGATTTCCCAGAGTCAGCCAGGGCAGTGCTGATACACGGGGCCGGTACTTTTCTTTGCTAAAGGCTTTCCTCCACACTTCAAGGGTTGTTCAATTCAGGGCCACAGCTGCTGCAAACTCATAATTGAAATTCTCAAGCTTCCGCAGAACATAAGAGATTTATAAACAAAGACTCCACAAGAATCAGAACCACTCAGTTCAAGGTATACTCATCACAGCACTAATTCCAGCTGAATGTTCTGTTCTGAGAACACTGATGTATAGAGAAACTGAAACACACTCAGTAGTCAACAGCTGACTAATTCTTACACATTACCACAAAAAGCTTCAGAATCCTGCCATGTGTGAATTAGCAGCTCAGCAAGGTAATAAAATCTTTACAATAGAATCACAAGGTTGGAAAAGACCTTTGAGATCACTGAATCCAACCTATGCCCTAACACCACCATGTCAATTGTGTGGTTGGCTCTAAGTGCCACATCCAGTCTTTTCCTCAACAAGCATAGTCACTAGCTAACAAGCAGGCAGTTAGGCAGTTTCTTTGATACAGAACCCCATGGCAGCTAAAGACCATGGCTTTACAGCAAGTTTTTAATATATCAGGAAATAAAATGTCTTATCACGTACCATCATTTTGTCCATAATAGTATTTGTCCCAAGAATGTTGTATTTCCCAGGATTTGCTGCTGCATGTTTGGTAACCCATGTAGTCTTGCCAGCTCCAGGCAAGCCAATCATCATCACCACCTATGACAGAAAGTTCTGCACTTGAGATACTAGTTCCAAGGTCTTCTGTAAAACACAACTTAGCCCAGCAAGCCTAATGGCTACTGAGAGATGTGGGGGTGTTGGAGGTGGGCAAAGTAGTGGCAGTGAACAGGTCAGGAGACACTGAGTATTAAAGCTCCCAAACAGAAATGCCGGGAGTGAGGTGGAATAGTTTGCTGAATTCCACCATTTCCAGCCATCTGCCTCAACAACTTTTGAGGTGATCAGAAGAAACTTACCTCACAATCTTTCTTCTGCTCAGGTCCCTTTGGTCCTCGGACCCTGTCCTCCAGGGGGACCTTCTGGATGAAGGTGTACTCCTCAGGTACAGGGAAGTATGGCTCCTCCTTCTGACCAAAGTTAAACTCAACCGCACAGTTATGGCAGAGAACATGTGGAAAGAGTGGTCGCCCATCAAGAACCTCCTTGCTGATTTTGAATGCAACACCAAGCTCTTGTCCATTCTTGGAATATGAGAGTTCCACTTCATCACCATCAAAATTCTGTTTTTCAGACAAAGCATTATTTTGGACAAAAATTAACTCACTTTGCACAGTTACTCAGTCACTTCAATATACTACCTTCACTCAACCTCTCCAACACTGTTATTTCATAAAGGAACTAAAGCCAATTTCGTCTTCTAATGACTCGCTGTCAATGATCATCTTGTTCAAGATCTGATTTTTTGTTAAAAGGCTTTAAAGACATTTGTCCATGAATAGGAAATTATGCTGCCAGCAGTCACTGTTAGCAATAGCTGCTGCTTCTACCACCTGCCCATTAAACAACTTGTCTTGCTCCCATAATTTTATGTATTTGCTTTACTGCTTCTAACATCAAAGCCTACTAAAAGTTCAAGGATATTTTCCCTCAAAAGAAAACAGAAGTGAAAACTTACAGCAAAACATCCAATCACATCATTTTCATCAAACTTCTCACCAAAGTCTTCAGTCTCACAATTGCATGTCTTTATTCCTTTTAGAGAATACCCATAAGAAAATTCTTCTTCACCTGAAGAAACAATTCAAACTAATTACAAACAGGCTTTCTCATCTAGCCTTTCAGACATAAATCACCTTACAGCTACCTAAGTAAGCTGCTGTTCAGAATATTTTTATTAATGCTAAAACAAGCTGTGATGCCCCCCAACAGCTATACAAGCTCATTCTTCTATTCAATACTTTCACCTGAGATAGAACAGCAGTGTTTCCTCATCCCAGTTTAAGAGCCTTATGCTGCTGGTTCATGCCGACAACAAAGCTGAACTGTCAGATAAAGACACGAGCAAGTATTTTTAAACTGTGAAGACCTGATTAGGCAGTGGTATACCTGCTGGAACGTAGCCAGAAAGGTTTTCTGAAGTTAAGTCTCCAGGAGCACTTACCCCTCCCATTTTAAAGGGAGTTTAGCAGGCAGTCAGCCTATGCAACAGCTGAGGAGGAAGCTGCAAGGAACAAGCTAACAGGAAGTGTCAAACACAAGGACTCAGGTGTAACTTAAGTACAAAGCTGTTGCTGATGTCAGGTATTAGCAACTCACCAATATTCTCCCCAAAAAGTGCTTCAGCAACAAACAGGAGTTATAAATATTATTACAATCATTTGTCATACATCTAATGAAGTTGTACTTCTTTCTTTCCAGCTATTTACAGAAATTAGGATTTTTCCCATCATGCAAAAAAAATGATAATATACTTACTACTGGTTAAATTTTATACCATGCCTCACCCTTTAGAAGTGGAGGGAAGGGCAATCCCCCTTTTTCTACTTATGGCACTACATGAAAAGAAATCCTTAATCTTGTCAGGTATCCAATGATTCTCCACAACCCCTCCATGATCACTGGAAGAATTAATTCTCAAATGATGGTGTTAACCCTTATAGGTCTGAATACTTTATTACTTTATTTGGTCCCAGTAATAAACTTTCTCACACCATGTCCAGTGAATGACTCAAATTAGGACCATTCTTCACAATGCACAGACTACAATCACTAAGCTTGTACCCCTGCTTCAGAAAAAATTATTTTAAACTTCAGCCACATCAACAGAAAAGCAATCAAATATTTAAGTCTTACCAAGCAACATTCCACTTGTGTTCAGTGACCAGCCAACTCGCACTTCGTGTATATCAATGTCTTTTGTATACAGGTGTTTAACAGGAATCTTTTCTGTAACCTATTTTTAAATTATTCAGTAAAAGACAAGCAGTATTTATTATACACTAACAAGATGGAAGCACATAAGGTAACAACATTTGGAACCTTTAGAGTTTGGTTCAATCTTTGCCAAGTCTAAGTGATCACCTTCCACAAAAATAAAACCTATTTAAGGATATGAAATCACAGGCTAGTGACTAAACAGTTCTATCTCCTGACTTAGCAATGAAGATACCATAGATCTTCATCACTTTGTCACAGCAGCCACTCTCAGTGGTCGAAAGCCTTAAGCCCTTTGACATGGTATTAAAACCACAAACAATACATATTTATATTTAAATAAAAACAGTTGCCATGAAGTTGGGATTAACAGTAAATTACTTAGCTAAGACAATGTGCAATGTATTAAAAACCTGGTTTTTAGAGACTAGGGCAAGTATTACACTATCCCTTTACACTGTAAGCAGACTTCCTGGCAAGTTGCCAGCTCATGAACATAACCAGATTAAAAAAGAAAAAAAGGCAACAAACAAAACCACCTCAGAAACCCCAACGAAGCACCTAAATGCACTGGAATCTATATGCAACAAGCTGGTTTTTAACTGTCTTTAGAAACTTTACTAAGATTAAGTGAAAAACCCATCAGTATCCTACCAATCTCTGCAACTATTCCAGTCAGGTGACTGAGCTGAAACTCATTTGAAAGTCAACAGGGAAGTAGTGACATAATTTCATTTCACTGGCCTTCCACAGTTATCAGTGTCAACAGACACAGGAATCACCCCACGCAAAAGCTCAGATAGTGGGATCACCACCCAATCCCCATGGCAGCAGTTGCAGGTATTTGAAAGCACCCGAGGAAGAGAACAGATTTGTATACACAGGCCCATCACATGCAAAGAAGCCTTTAACATTCCTGAGTAAAAAACGAGTAAGAAAAATACATTTAAGCTTTGTGACCTTGCTCCTCTTCCATCAGCAAGTTGGAGAATCACTTTATTAGGGGGCTGACTGCTCTTTACCATTCTTACCCTTCAGGAGAACTCCTGCTCTCAAAACTCAACTACCTGCTAAACACTTACATTCAACGCATCGTGTCAGAGTTAATGATGTCCAAAGTGACCTCTAGAGGTCATCCAGCCCAAATCCCTGCCTACAGCAGATCAAACTCAAAGACTAAGCAGAACCAGAAAGGACTGTTGGGATAATTTACATCCCTCAAAAAACCCCAAAACGGCCAAGCTTTCTGTAACATTCAGAAAATACAAGCAAACTTTTAACTAGAGAGTATAAAAGCCCTTTCAGTGTTGATGCATGAGATGCCAAACAGAATTCATGGTTTAAAAAATGAGACCCAAAGTCTCACATTCAGAACAAATGTTATGGGTTACGTAGGGGGTTCAGCCTTTTTTAATTATTTTTTTTTTAATTTGTGGGTTTTTTTTTGTTTGGTTGTTAAATCCAAGCTCTTATAAAAGAGGAAAAGAGGAAACAGTTTTGCAAACTGTGCCATCTCCTTGTAAGAGAAGGCCTTTTAAGAGTCCTGTTCACATCAATTAGTTTCAACCAAGTCCAAAAAATTTGACAAGTATTATATGTAAGCATGCAGAAGTCTCCCATAAACATTAACTCACCTTCATCTCAAAGCAGACTTTGCCTTTAGAAACTCCATAGGAGGCTCTCCCTCCAGCCCAAAGGAAAGCAAAGCTTTCCATGGTCAGAGAGGAAGCACTAAACCGGTCTCTTGAGATTTTAAAATGCAGGTCACAGTTATCTGTTAATATAAAAATAATTCTGTTTACTCTGATTACAAAATAAAGCACAGGTGTCCAACTTTATGCATTAAAGATGATGCCAGCTTTCAAAGGTGATTTTAAAGACAAACTGCCAGCAGTACCCAGGATCTTTCAGAGGAGCAACATGTCTAGATGGAACTGCAGACTGAAGCTCAGCCACAACAAAAAGCCACCTAATGAGTAATTTTCAAGGTGCCATCTTCACTTCTGTCACCAAATTTCCCTCTATTTTTTCCATCTACTTAAAGCCCCCTGACTTTCACCTGATCTGTTTGAACCCCCTGTCTCAGGTACCTCTTTCCATCAATACAGAGCCACCTGCACCATGCTCTCCCTCAGTACCCTCTAGAGACCTGATTCTCAAGTAGTCCTCCTGCTCAAGCACAAACCTAAGGGCTGCTGAGAAGTGAATGTGAACAAAAGTGTTTTTATTTAAGTACTGAACGTACCCTTTGGTTAATACAGTCAATTAGCAAGTCAAATTAGCTCTGCCTATTAAAATAAAGGCAGTTAAGTCAGATGCAGATATGCTAAGCACAGAGAGTGTGCTCAGAGAACCCACTTCCACCCAGAAACACAACCTACACACTATGAATTCACCCATCACTCTAAGAACTTATAGGGAACCTTGGTTGTACAAGCACCTCCAGAGCTGCACACCAGGAAATTGCAAATACATCTCCCAGTAGGTTTCAGAAAGACAATGCCAAACGGTAACAAGAGGTGCAGCATGCAACACTTGAATTGCCCAGACCAAGGAATGCACAGGAGCAGCTCCAAACCTACCTGGAGGTTACAAGAAAGGAGCAAAACGAACCAACAGCAAGGAATTCTGCTCTGGTTAAAAGCTGCACGATGCCAGGACACACTAAAATGCAGTCTGCCCTCTATTACTGGCAACTCTTATGCACAAGATTTTGTTTTGTTTGCATACAGCCATCTCCAATCCCAAAAATACTATTAGTAATCCAAGTGTCTCCTCATTAGTACTGCTAACTCTTATTTGTTGCACAAAAAGCAGATAAAATCATACGGAAGAAACCCACCTTTGCAGGCTACCTTTAAAACAGGAGATGAGAACAGAAAAGTTGCAGCTTTCTTGTAAGACACAGGTAATGAAAAGCACTTAAGAGTGGCTAAACCTCTTACATGTCTGGATCACTGTCCAGAAGAGAGTGCCAATTTGTTACACAATTCAGCCTTAAAGCTATGTTTGAATCTTATCTCTAAAGTCTGCCAACACTTTAAACCAGAATTTGTCCAGTGACCAGACTTTCCACTAGAAAATACGAGTATTACTAGGAACAGTAATAATGAAAAGTATTTACTCAGCTATTGGAAACACCCAAAGCTCCCAGAGCAGTGGCTACTCACCAGGTTAGCAGCTAGAAACTTGAGACTTAGATAGCAAAATGTCAGGGATGGCATTTTCAGCACTTTACGTGGCTGTAAGCTAACACCTCCTTCCACTGCAAACCATTCCTTGTGGAATAAAACCACCTGAAACTCCTAACAAATATGCCAGACAATGCCAAAAGTTCAGCTTTCCTTCCATGGCACTTTAAGAAACCAACAAGTTCAAGCATTAGTTCAAGATCAACTTTTCTAACGTTGTGCTGAGTCCTTATACTTACCCTGGAGAAAATAAACGTCAATTCTGCCTTGCAGTGGCAGGAATGTTTATAATCTGCCTCAAAAAAACCCATTTCCAGGTACTTCTCAATTTCTATGCTCTGCTGACCAATCTTCTCTGCCACCCCACTTGCACAAACCACCACCCCAAGCCCCCACACTCACAGGTTACACGAATGGGCCACTTTTAGGGAGGCCTTACCAGATTTTGTTAATTTAATTAGAAGATGGAAAGAACACTCCACTGGTTGGTACATATATAAAGGGAACTCGTGTAGGAAGCTCATTTCCCGATTTCCCACTGACCCTCTGAGCTTTCAGGGCAGCAGTGCTGGACAGCTGTTTCCCCAAGCTGTCTCTGGAGTGTTCTGGGTGCACCCTGCACTTACCCAGCTAAGCTTCCACACTAGAGCAGTGTTTTGGTTCAGATTTCTTCACAGAACTGTCTATCACTACAGACCTCGTAGGAAAACCAAGCTCATTACTGCTAATATATATCCTTCCCTTCTTTGGTCTGCTAAAACCAGGTGGAAACACAGTATTTTTCTAAATTTTTTTCAGTTACCTGGTAACGAAAATCAACAAATGTATCCTCCCCGTTTCAGAAAGCGTGGCATTAAGATTAAAAGCCTTAACACCACATCTTCCCAGAGCAAAGGCAAGCGTGTTTACTCACAAGTGTCAAGACAAACCACTGTGTCATCAAAATGTTCATCTTCTTCTTCAACCGGTGGTTGAGGGGACTTGGCCCTGAACAAAACAAGAACAAAAATAAAGCTACGTGCATTTTCACGAGATTAAAATAACATTTCTGTGCTCGATTTCTCCTCACCCCCAAAATGCTGCCCCGCACCGAGTCTGTTTACCTGCTATACTTGTTCTCCTCGATGTATTCAAAGTATCCACGGCCATGATCTTCACGTGGTCTCTTCACTCCCCTCTTCTTCTCACCAGGTTTTTGCTCCGTTTTGCCATCTCCTGTAACAGAAGCGATGATTTACTTCCGTTACTTTAAATTTTAGTTCAACTGCGAATACAATCTACACGATGGTTTCAACTTTGTAAACTGCGGTAAGCTACGGTGTGAGACAAGCAGTGACATCTTAAAAAGGAATTCTGCTGTGCTGCTAAGGTAACACCCCGCATCTTGGATTTCCATGGGAGACTCAGAATTCGTCGCCAGTCAGAAACGATTTAGCAGATACAAGCTGGCAATGCAACACGCAACAGCCAGCACGGCCCTCACTGTTGCGATCTCCGTGGAAAGGTAAAAAAAAAATTAAAAAAAAAAGAAAAAAAAGAAAGAAAAAAAAGAGGTAAAAAAAGAGGTAGAAAAGCCCTCCTGACCCGCCGCGCCTCCAGACCCGCAACACCATCACCACCCGCCCACCACGCGGGCGCGGGACATTGC
>VZRX01020514.1:27109-82374 GCA_013398075.1 Notiomystis cincta
CCCCCCGCGCCCGTGCCGGGCCTAGTCCCGCGCGGCTCATGGCGTAGGGGCTCTGAGAAGGGGCGCCGCTGCTCCGAACTGCTGCCCTGGCACAGCCCGGCTCACGCAGTCACACGAGGCCGGCAGCGGGGCTCCCCCCGTCCCCGCAGCAGCGGGAGGCTCGCACGGGGCTGAGCCTTGAGCGGAGCCGGCGCTAACAAAGGTTCTCGAGCGCCCGAACTCGCTGCTCTGGAGCTCGCACGGAGCCAGGCCGCTCACCGAAACTGCGCGGCTTTGCCTCTTTGCCCCCTCGCCTCCCGCTCTGCTCAGCGCCGGCGTGGGGCTCTCCCCGCCACGCCAGGGGTACAGCGATCGAATTCCGGATTTTTCCAATCCGGTCCAAAGTAACACGGAAACAAACTGGAGAGGATTTCACAGGAGCAGGAACGCAGCACCGAGCTACAAGTCGGCTTCCTTAGGGAGCCCGGATAAAAAGCGAATTTCCACTCGCAGGAGAGGAAATGCAAGTCAAAGAGGGTCAGTATGAAGCGAGGGGAAGGGAAGGTGTGTTTGCCACGGCGTTGCCTTGTGTCGGTGCAGACTGCGTGGCCTCCTGAAGCAGAACTAATGCCGTTCACCTGCCCCAGAGGAAGGGAAGGGAGAGAAGGAAGTCATCCTGTTCTAACTGCGCAGGGAAAGGGCTCTTTCAGTGCGCACACACACAGAGCTCTGTCCTCAGGCAGGCGACATCGCCTCGGAGAGAACACGGCTCGGGCAGCAAGGTCAGCTCAACCCCAGCCAGCACCGCACAACAGCTTCTTGGAACAGAGACAGGACGAGAGGCAATCTGGACAGAGGAGAAAACACTTGCCAGCGCCTTTCCCCGACTTTAGGGTCAAGTTTGTAGGTTTTATCTCAGTCCAGTAAGTCAGGATCACCTCAATAGTGGAAGAAAAGATGCAAAGGAGAGGTCAGTGTGTGATTGAGCCGTACCGCTCTAAATCATTGCCTTTGTCCATTTCTTGGTGGAAGAACCATCTTAGCTCATCTGCTGAGGGACTCCTGGCATACCCTGTTCTGCCAAAGTGACAACAAAAATAAACTAGTTAATACTGCAAGATTACTTACCGAAACTTACAGATAATTCTGCACTAATTTGGATGCCATTTGCCTATCCAACCCCTTTTTTTATGTAAACAAATTTAAACAGAAAATACATCATTAACTCTTTATTGAGCTGTATTATCTGAACCTCAGATAGAGCCTTGTATTTAGACCTCGATCTTGCACAGGGCTCTTCACATGTTGAGTCATGGTTCTGGAAGAGTTTAATTGACCCCAATGTCTGCAAACTTTATGGACTGATAAATTCTTTTGGGCCAGCTTTGGATCCCTGAGCCTTGCCTTAAATGAGCACATCTGCACATACTGACAGCGGCTGTGTGCTAGAAAACACCCTTGTTCAGAAGCACTGGGGAGCTGCATTTGTCACATGTAATCCCATTTTAACCGATGTCATGTCTCCCTACCTCAGCAAGATGCTCATACTGCTTTATACTCCTGTTACCATGGAGAAACAAAACAGCTAACAGCTTCCAGGCACATGGAGAGATTCCTTACCCTAAAGCATTCAAGTCTGTATATAAAGGCACAAGAAGATAAAATAAAAATCATATTTCCCCTCCCCTCTCCTCCCTGGCTGAAATATAGCACTATTAACTTGAGTATTTTTTTAAAGTTACTACAGCTATCTAGTTATTAAACCACTTAGAAGGCTAAACTTATTATTTTTAAAGGAGATTAACTCATACCATCATAGTAAGGGTAATGCTTACTATGTAACCACACACTTAATTACACTGCCAAACAGGTGTAGCAAGACTGTTTTCAGACTACAGTTATGTTACCTATTATTACAGTTACAGAAGTGAGAAATCCCAGTTGATTCTCAGACTCTGGGTGATTTAATTGTAAATAATAAATAAAGAGTTGTGATTAATCATAAAGCTAAGTAAATAAAATACACACATAACTGAAATAGATGTGTAACTTTAATGACTGCCTCTCAGTGTTTAAAAAAAACCCAACAAATTCTATGAGTGAGTTAAATACATACTTATTACACATCTGTCCCTGGGAAAGATCTCTCTCAAGATACTCCTGTCCTCTTTGGGCCCTGTGTTTCAGTAGTTTGCCTTTACCCTATTCATACCTTGAAGGAGAAAAATGAGTTAATGATGTTTCTCTCCTCATTGCTGTAGCCTTTCTTAGTTCAGATACTGAGTGAATCCTTCAACCATGCTTTTCATAGAACATGCAGATAGATGCCAGCCACATAAAAAATCAGTGTTGGGTAATGCAAACTCCTGAAACAAGAAGGGGCTAAAGAAAAGCACTTTAAGCTTTAATGTGCAAAGCTTCTACTTGTATGATGATGGTCATATGAAAAACAAAACATGATTGCTGGTAACCACAATGCTCCTCCATTAAATTGCCTTTTTTGATCTCAAAATATATTGAAACATAATCTTCCCTTCCATTTAAATGAAAAGTGACACACTCCATATATAACAGATGCAATCCTATGCACTTTTTATCAATCACATAGCCTTTTTTTCTCCTACCTGTGTTACTTTCTAACCTACACTGTTTCTCTCTCCAAACCAGTCTTCCCTCTCAAAAGTAATTTGGGATCCTCCCTCTGGGACTTGGCCCTTCAACAGATCAGTTACTCTGGTTTCCCTTATTTTTGTTTGTTCTCCTTTAGACTTCAATTAGTTGCTCTACTCACCTATAATGTTCTTTCCATTATTCACCCTTAGTCCTTCCAAATCTCTCTCCTCTTCCTCTTTGCCAAGAGCAGTGACAAAGAGGTAACAAAAGAAGAGCAAGCCTTAAGGAGGGCACTGAACAATCACAAGAGTCCAATCCCACCTGGGCTTTGGACCTTTCCACACACCTTCAGTGTTGCAGGAGAACCCAGGCATTTGTCTTTCCCTGTTCTGCTCCCTTAGAGCCTTGTCTCTCCTATTCTGGCTCCTCTTGTGCTTTACCCTACATCTGACCATCACAGTATGTTCCTGGTCTCCTCTCCCAGTCCTTAATCCATCTACCCTCAATTAATATTGCTTTCAGATTCCACATTCGACACACCATTACTTTAAAAGAGAATATCATTATTGAAATACTCTGCTGCCTTTTATGATAGCAGGCAGCATGTGGAGCAAGTCTTTTTCTTTCTCCCTTTTCATCACTCCTCATGAAATACTCATTAATCATTACTAGACCCAATGAGAAATTTTCAGATATTTTTAAAATGCTAATTTGTCCCAAGTGAGGTTGCATGACTAATGGGCAGTTCTGATGATTCCTTATCCCAAAGAAGCCCCCTATTTATTTATTTATCTCCATAGGTGTGCTCTGTCTTGGGATCTGTCTGCCAGGAGGCCAGCAGTTTGTTTTGGAGAAATAGCACTGTGCTCTTCTTTCCCTGATATGCACTACTGCTCACCATCAGAGTCAGGATGCTGAACTAGACTGACCTTGCCTTGTACTGTCTAAAATCTCTCCATGATATTTTAATACCAAAGGAGTTCAATTCATCTCAGAAATGAGGTGGTCACATGCCAAAATAAAGCCTATTATTTGCACAGGAACCAGATTAGTTAGGTCTGAAAGCATCCTCAGGACCTAAGGGGGAGTTAGTGTCTATCTCAAGACAGATCTGTCAGGGTTCAAGGGACCAAAATTTAGGTTTCTGGCACTGGTTTGGTTAGCTAGTTCTCCTCAGAAGCATCTTCCTCCTATTACACTTTCTGCCACAGCACCCTTTGGGCCCCCAGGTGAGCTGTCACTTCAGAGTCAGTAAACAAGTCCATTTTAAGATCCTAATGCTATTTTGCTTTTCCTGTGTGTTGGATGAAATAGTTGAGTAATCCCACCAAGCAAAAGGAAGCACTGCAAAACTACACTGGGACAGCACATATCAGCCACAACCATGTTTGTCACCCTCACTGACCCCATACATAAAAGAAACCCCCTTTCACCATTTCCAAGGAATAACTTTCTTCACTTAAAAAAAAAAAAAAGCCAAAACCCAAGCCCATGAGTTTCTGAGAAAGAGTTTCTCAGTTCAAAGCATTCAAAGACTCACAGTTTCCAAGCCTGGCCTTGGGGAAAAAGGCTGCATTCTCCAACATTAAAACCAGGATTCATTTGGGCTTTTTTCAGAGCCATACAGAAGTTTATTGACTACACATATCTCAAGTCCTATACATGAACTAGTTCATAAGAAGATATTTAGCTCCACAAGTCAGGCATCTGCAGTTTCTGAAGATTTTTTTTGTAACTTGCCACATACACACATTCACTAGGGTGGAGCTGTGAACTCTAGAAATTCAGATAGACTAAACCCCTCTGCACAGCAGTCAGGCTGTGGAAGAGGAGGTAGCATTGTAAATCAGCTTCCAAAAATATGGTTCTCCTGTGAGAAGACATTGTGGAAGAACCATTTCAAGGGAGTATCAATTAATCTCTCTAAGGGACTATTACAACAATCATAAGCAGGTCTTGAGGTTGAGTATCAGTTTCATGTACCTTTCTGCTCACATATGAAGCCACATATGGTCAAGGTATGTAACTAAACCCAAACATGGAGACAGGACAGTTCACAACTGGCAGCCACAGACAAGCTCTTGCCTAATGCAACTTTTTTGTTCAACCTGACTTTGAAAAAACAACCCCCACTGATGTCCAGATAACCACCTTTTTGGGTTGTTTATCTCCTGGGTATGTAACACTCTGTAGTACACACAGTACATGCCTACCATAATTTTACTCTTTAAGCTCCTTCAATACATCTCTCTCCTTTCCCTCATAAGATGCTCTTGCCAAAAAAGAAAAGTCACCAGACACTTTTTGTGGCACCAGAGTACTGCTAGCTCTCAGGCCATCTCCTCTGTCCCCTCAGTTCACAAAGAGTGGCTTCTACAGATTGGAAAGGCCATGCAAAAAAAACCCACATAAACCCCCTAGAATTTAAAAAAATATTTTGTGGTAACTAAAGGTCCATGGTCCAGCTGCATATCTTAAATCTGTGATAGGCAAAGCTGAGTAAGTGAATTATTCAAAAATATTCATTAATACATGTTAGCATGCTTTCAAGATGGCCACTTCTCTATGGCACACAGCTGAAGCCCAGATATCAATAGATGCCAGGTAGCTTTCCCTGTGTAGGCACTGCCGTGGCAATCCTACAAGACAACTATTACAAAATCTGCTAAGCAGACTCCAAAGCACCAAAAAGTAACTTGGAGAGTACAAAACTGCCTTTCCTCACAGTCTTGGTTGCAGATCTCTTGGCTTTTACCTTTGGAAGCAGCATCCCAAATCCAGCTACTTTTCTTTTAAGCCCCAAATGAAGTCAGCTCAAAAAAGGAGAGGAAACCCCCTCCACACTGTGAGTGAGAAAAGGAAAGGAAGCCTGCCCACTCACCTCCCATCACACATCATGGGCTCAGAAAACTAGACAAAACCTAACTATGAACTGGCAAACCACAGCACAACCATTGGCAAAACTTAAAGTCTATACACTATATAATCTTTAAAAGGAGGATAAAGAAATGAGGTCAGAGGTTTGGTCAGTTGATTCAGTTTAGGAAACTGCATTAGTTGAGTTAATTTCACTGTGGAATGCTCTCTGGAAAGAAACCTGTTGTGTCATAGACTGCTCTTTAACCTGTTCTGCTGGAGCAAATCTGCTCAGCCTTTCTTTTTTTTTCAGGCGGAGGGAAACCAGCATCATTTCATATGAAAGACTTAAAAACTCTTCTGACAACACACTAAAGCAACTGCTAGTAAGTGACTACAGGTAATTTCCTAGGAAAGCATAAAAAAGCTCAGTGAGTCCTCTACAAACTCTCTGAGAATAATTATTTGGCATTAAAGAACAGAAGAAAAGCACTGTGATGTAACCTTGTTGTGCCACATCCACAGGCTAAGAATATTTCTGGGGGTGCACCCTGGCCAGAAGGCAGGCAGCCCTTCCAGCACACACTATGGATCACAACCAGGTATCCCATCAGGTCACGCTGTTCTGCAGGAACAGTGCCAGTAAAGCCAGGGAGGAGGAGGGTCAAAACTTTCCTAAGGTATCTAATCCAGGAGTTAACAAGCTCCTAAACTATCCAGCTAAGATTTTCTGATAGGAACATAAAGCTATCCTTTTAAATAACACCAGGCCAGCATGTTTTGAGCAGCATCCTGAATTATCAGTATTGGCAATCCAGGGCTCTGTATCCCATAGCTTTTCCTGTGTTCCCAGAACCATGTGACTCTTGAGGTCATTGCAGGGTCAGGGCCTCAGTGAGATTCTGGATTTTATGAGTTTGTTTTCATACAAAAGAATATAGAAGTGCCTGGCAGTTCCTCTATAAGAGGATCTGCACTTGTTTCTCCTGCTTCAGGAGAAGAGAATAAGGGATCCTCAACAGCAAAAGTTAAGAAAGTAGGAAGCAAGGTGAGCACAGCATGCTAGTCTTAACAAAGAGCTGTTTTAACAATCCCATTGTCATAGACAGGACAGTGTTTCTGAAATAAGAGCTGGTTGGTGTGTGACAACAGTGTGCTTGTCTATCATTTACAGACTTGAAAAATTTACAGCCAAAAGTATCATTAAAAAGGAGTGAAAACAGACATGCACTTCAAGCACAAATCTCACAGCTTCAAAACAGACAAGAGGCAGATTGTCCACAATATCTAGAAAGATTTTTTTTTAACACCAGTATGTTCCACATGGGAAAGTCTCAGATACTCTAGTAAAAAACAAACTAAAATAACCACAAAACACTTTAAAAAAAAGCAGTTACATGAGAAAATAATGTTATAACTGATCAACTTTAAAGGAAATTAATGCAGAGCATTCAGATGGCAGATCTTTAAATGAATACCTAAAACCAACTTCTTTTCCTTTATTCTCTCTTCTCTGAAACTGGTCTCATCACAAAAGCCAACATTTTTTTTTAACTCCATAGTAACTAACTCTAGCAATCCTGGTCCAAGTTCTTAGGCTTAACAAGATGAGTTTGTACCTAATGCCATGGTTTTGCAACCAGCAATAAATCAGAAGCAAGTTTTAAGTCCATTGTTTATTTGAAGCACCTTTATAATAAAAAAAAAATATTTCTGGTAATATTTCCTTTTGTTCCTTGTACTTCTCACTTGCTGATGTATAGCCTTCCCTATATTCTTCACCCATTTGTATCTCAAATACTGTCACATACTTGAAATACTTTATCCTAATGATGCAGAAGTCTGCTGGAACTTCGGGAAGTCGGTTTGAGCCTGACCTGCACTGGCAGCGGATCGCAGCTTGCGGCAGCCCACGTGAAACGAGCTGAGGATCTCCGTCTGCTTCCCAGGGAACGAGGGCTGCTCTGGAGAGCGCTACCCCAGACAACCCCCAAACTGACAGCCTGGGAGGGAAGCGAATGAGCATGGCTGCTGAGTCACTTTTCACTTTCTTTGCTGCGAACAGGTAACAAATCCACAGAAACACATTGGGATACTCAGCAGCAAAACTCGTGGAAATACCCCTCCTTCTCTCAGGCTTTCCTGCTCCTCTCCCCAGCACACAAAGTGTTACTGGTGGGATGGGGGAGCACGTTGGACCCAGAGACAGAGCACTTCCCTTTCCAAGACAGCTGAATGACACCCTGCAGGGGCCAAGAGCTGGTAAGCACTCATCACCCACAGCCAGCAGTGCTTTGGGGCTGTCTGCTCAGCAATAAGAACCTGGACACCAAAGGGACCTCTGAGCCAAGGCTGGAAAAAGTCTGCAGCCTGCCACAAGGAAGGGCAGAATTTGGTTGGGATGTGGCTTTACTGGGAGTGTGTCAGTCTGTCCTTGGCTTTCAGGCAGAGGGCAGGAAGGAGGGGAGCAGTGCAGGAGCTGGAGCAGCCCACCCTGCGTGGGCTGCAGGAGAAGGGCTGGTGGAGCAGCAAGGAGCCTGCCTGCACACACGCACAAGGGTGGGCTGTCAGCTGCCTCATGCTGGGATGCTGCAGCGTTTTTTCTTGGGTGGTATGCAGAACAAGTTTGAATAAAGCAAAGTTTAAAAAAAAAAAATTAATAAATACCAGTGGTAAACACTGTGTTCTTCTAGAATGTGTTCTGGATTTTAAGCATTTTTTGTTGAAAATTGAAATTTACTTTCCTTCTTTGGCCAAGTTTATTAAACTAACTTATTGCTTTTTCCTTCTGGAATCACTTCAGAGATTCTGTTAATTCTAGAGATATCAAAACTGAGAAAACTCCTTAGAATTAAGAAAATTTATGAAACAGTGTTCCAATTAGCAATAAAGTTGCTTATTGCAGGGCTCCAGCATCTCTTAAACCCCTAAGAGTCTCTTTTTCAAAATTAGAAGATTTAAAGCTGGGTAACAATATGTTGATTTTTCCCTTTTAGGTCTTTTTGGAATCATTTGTAAGGACAGAAAAGTATTTTCTTTCAGTACTTTTTAACAGTCTGATGTTTTATCTGAATTGGAAATTGCATTTCATTTCTGTCTTTCTTTTTTTTTTCCCTCAGCCTTTACTGTGGCTGCATCTGCTGAAACTGGGGGTGGAAGAGAGGGAGAAGTGTGATTTACACTGGTGGAGCTTACTGCTGAACTCACTGGTGTTGTGTGAGGTAAAGCTAAGCAGATATATTTGCCTTATGACTGGGATGGAGTATGAGTATATGCCTCAAGACTGGGATTTTTCCATTAGCCATTTAGATCTGATGATATTTAGTATCACTAGATCATCGTCTCATTAATTTTTATTTGTTTGTTTGATTGGTTTTGGTTTTGGTTTCGTCCTCCCCACCCCCCAGAGCTCAAAGGTTCTTTATCACTATCTATATGGAGTTTTACTTTATTTTTTTCATTTTTCCCTGATGCTTCTGTTTCAAGAATTTGATTGTGTGTTTTTCACTTCTGTTCTTCATTTTTGTTCTATTTTTAAATCCTCTCATTTAGATTTCATTTAATTTCTTCCAACAGTAATACCTCACAGATCTTTTTCTTCCCAGTGCATATTTCCCTCAGTTTTTCTCAGTAGATAACAAGTATGCTCTCTCCAGCTTCCAGAAATTAGCACTTTTATTCTTGATTTCCAAGTGACAATATAAGTGATTAATTCTGTGCAATTATTTGTGATCACAAAGTTGACTAAAAAAGGGCTCTTAAGAGCTAGATTTGTCTGTGAAACCTTATGCTTAATATAAACCCAACTTTTATCTGCTCCAATCCATCAGAAAGATGTGGGGAAGATGTAGAAAAGGATTTGGTAATGGTTCTCTTAAAAACAACCACTGAATTGCTGCTAATGGCGCTGGCCCCTTCAGAACCAGCCACATCTTATGCAGATGAGAGGTCAGGCTGGGAGCTTTGTGTGACTGTGAATTCACTGAGCTCCCCCCACCTCTGACTCCTTTCTAACTCTGATATTACTGAAGATTGTCCCCACTGAGAAAAAGAGATGGGTATTTATTTCTTTCTAAGTTTCAAACCAGAGATTCTCTTCTGTGTTTCTCGTTTCTCAAATCTATAGGGAAGTCAGTGGCTCTAGGCTGATAACTTTATGCATTTTTATTTTATGTCAATGAATATAGGCTGGAAAGTGATAAAAAAGGAGCTCTGAAAATCAGGTTCTTGCATGTACTACTGAATGCAAGTAATTCACAAAGACAAAACCCCTCTTTTAGTCCTTTCTGGGACTGTGTTGTGTTTACTGAAGAGCTCTTCAGTCACTCTGGGAAAGGGACTTCTGAAAATATACTAAAAAATTTGGCTGCTAGAGTTGTTTAGAAGAACAAGAGGTTCTCAGACTCCTGAAATTTTAGATTAGAAGAACCATGTGTATCTCCATGGCTACCAGATCAGTTCATGAGCATCCTGGCAGATGTCTGGTAGCCATTTTGGAAGGTCTCACAGATAAGCTGCTTAATGAAAAGACTGTTGTGGCCATGCAGGCTTGCTGGGGAGACCAAGAGAGGTTGGACCAAATGACCCCACCAGTGGTCCCTTCCAACCTTAACCACTCTGAAGGCTCTAAATATTTGACCATGTGTTAGAAGGGAGAACATGGTACTGCACCACCTTCTTTTTTGTCCTTGTTAAACTTGCTGGTGTCAGGGCTAGAGACCAACAAAGTGCTCGGCTGAGTGTTTTGGGATCTGGTGATCACAGGTCTGTCTGTAGCTCTGTGAAACCTCAACTTGTAGCAGGCAGGTATTTCACTATGGGAGGAGGAAAAGTGGTGGTGCCACTGAAGGGAAGGCTTCAAGTCTGTGCCTGCTTCCAGAAGCATCTTTGGATGTTTAAAGAGGCACAAAGAACCTTTTCACAAGAGTGAGCACTTGGATTTGCCATCTGTACCTTCACTGCACCTTGGGTGCTCCACGCTGCACATAAAAGACAAACTACTTGCAAAGGGGATGGGGAGAGAGATACAAATACTGTCTTAAAGATATCCTGAAATACACAACACTAATACTCAGCCTACAAGCAATAGATATATGATACAACACTTTTAAGGTGAGGCATCCTGAGCTTTTGGAAGTTGGTTCTTAATCTAGTGAATAACTGTAGATGAAGATTCACTTATATGTCTTAGTGTTTGAAAAATGGGGGTTAAATACTTATCCAGGCTCCCAGCTGAGGTCTAGTGACAGAGAACCCACACTTATTAATTTCAATGGCAGATTGTCTCTAGTTTAGCTACAGTGGTTTAAGATTTTAGTGTCCCAGCTGCTGCACTGTTTGAGAAGTGACAAAATGGGATGTGATCACCCTCTGGGCCACACAGCTATCAATTTAAAGTATTAAATATGCTGTGCTGTGTTGAACAGCCAAGGTGAGGGAAAAGGAGGTGGAAGGAGACATACCAGGACATCCACACCATTGTTATCAGATTCTTCTGTTACAGAGTGAGAGATGTGAGCTGGTAGCAGAAGGTGAGGTCACCAAGAGAAACTATTGCCTCAAACCACTGCAGCAGGGTTTGGTCTTCAGGCTTCCAGAATTTGTGGTGTAATTAAAAACTGGACTCTGTCTGGCTGAGTTAATCTGAACTGATAATAACTCTAGCTTTCAAGGTGTTACAGATATGTACAGAAATGCCAATAAATACTGTTGTATCATGAAAGTATATATAAACCAGATAAAAACTGTGTTCTGTTTTAATTATATACTTCAATAGGCAATTAGAAAAATGTAATTATCTTGCACTGTAAGTGATACCCCTGTTAGGTTTATTTCCATAGCCATCCTGTTCCTGAGGATAAATCATGGTGCTAATGACATAGAACTGGGAAGTGGTTACCTATCTAGGTAACTCTATGCAGAGTTTTGGATGGATTATTAAACTTGTATTTCCACTTTGTAAAGTTCACTTAGCAGGTAAAACTTACTTATATATTAAACAGTCCATTTTCCTGTGTAGTCTTAGCCATGACTTCCTTAAGTGAGGTCATTGAGCACAGCTCTCCTATGCTGTAAATCTTTGTATGTTGGAGTAATTTTACACACTGACCTGTGTGTGATCAGTGTGTCTGACAAGCAACTGTCTCATCAGCAGCCATGGCTTAAGCAGCTGTTGCTCCCTACATTATGCTGTGTAAGTCTTATGTGGCTATTCAGCAAATGGGAACTCATCTCACAGAGTAATAACCCCTTAGTACTTTGTGGCCTATTTGTATTTCCTGGGTTGTTTTTCAGGTTGTTTGTCATTTCCCATTGCATGGTTCCATAAATTGTTAAGTGATACAGCTCTGAATGCCCAAACCAAAGACAATTAAAATGGCTTTATCTGGATGCCTAAGTGCCTCTTCCTGTCAAGTCGCCCTTATTTGCATCTATCTGCAGTATCTTTAGAATCATTTTAGCATGTTGCAGTTTTCCATGCTCCTTAGGGATCTGCATATGATAACTGCTTGTCTTTTTGTCCCCCAGGGCTAATGTCCTCACCTCGTTTTCCTCTGCAAACACTCACCTCTACCTTGCTGCTCTCAACTAACCATTTCACTTCATCAGAATGAGATAAGATAATAGAGCTACAGTTATTTGAAGATGATGACCAATGCACTCTATTGAAGGAATGCAATTTCTATTTCAGAGCTGAAAAAGGGATTATATGTCCCAGACCACTGTGGTGTTGTTTTTTCTTTTTATTTTTTTTATCCCCTCAGCTCTTTTAACTAGTCTAATAAATGATGATGCTCCGTTTCTGAGCCCTGCTTTTGCTTCCTTGGTGCACCTCCATGTGAATGGAGCATGACTGGAAGATAGTCCAGCAGTCATCTGAGCTGGGAGAAGGCAAGCCAGTGATGGAACAAAAGCCCCTTCTTGGAGGACTGTGCTGAAAGCCTCAGGCTGCTTCTCGGTGGCAGGTCTGAGTTTCCTCAGCCCCTGTCAGTTGTTCTTACACTGTCCTTTCTGCTACACTAGGCCAGCTCACAACCTGGTAACCACAACCAGAAAAAAAGAGAATTTTCTAGCTGAATCAGTTTTCTCCTCACATCCTGTCATGGCTGTGCCTTGGGTGGTGGCAGAGAAGGTGATACAAAAGCAGGTGATGCCTCTGCTCGTCCTGGCACAGTGTCATGGAAACTCACCAAACCTAAGTATTTGTTACTGTGTCTAAATAGTGCAGTAGACAAACATTTGCTATTTCTAGATTTATGCCATATCTAAATAGTTGTGCTAGCAAAATTTACAAGTGGAGGAGTGGTTTTGATCGCTTATTTTCTCAGTTCCACAGAATGAAGAATACAGCAAAATGTCAACTCTTTGTGGTAAAATTGGCTGAACTTCAGCTTTTGACAGTCTAACAGTCTATTGTGGTATGAATATTTTACATTTATAGCCAACATGCAAAGTCTCAGAGCACAGATTAGATTTTCATTAATACAGCTATCTATCTTCTTGCCCCAGTGCATCAAAGTTCCCTATCCCTCATGAGGGAATCAAATAGGAGTCCAATTTCTTTCTTATTCTAAAGGAAGAAAACATTTCTGGTATGTGTCTTAGTTCTGTTTCTTTTTTCCCCTTCTTAAAATAACAAAGTATATTTTAATTTCATTTTACAATAGTAAGTCTGTACTCTGTACAGTATCTCTAGTTAGATGAGAGTTACCTTTATTTAAATAGGGAAATACATGTAATGTTTTCAAAGTTGAAGCTTGTATTTAAGTAATGAATTCATGAACCTGGAAAAACAAGCTAGCCATGCAATCAGTCTTTTGAATAAAAAACCCCTGAGATGAATGAGAATCGAGGTGGTGCCTGTGCTGTAACATTAGGCTTAATCCTGTGCCTTTTGTTTTAGTGGAGATGAATAAATTGTGAATTAAGATCAGTCCCCAAGACATTAACTTTATTCCCAGTGAAATTCTGAAGTTAACCTGAGCAGGTAGCAGGGTCAGACTTGTAAAGTAAAATCCTGAACATGTTAATGGAACTTTTTATGGAAGATGATTTTCCCCCTTCCTATACTACTGTAGATTTAAAAGGATAGCGTTTCATCAGTTCTCCAAACATTAGTTTCACAAGCAGATGGTCTAGAATTTTTTTTAATAAACAAAGATTTGCATTCTGGAGAAAGTGGAATAATCAGAAGTGCTTAAATTGACAAATTTTCTATACCCAGGTTCATTTTGGTTTTTAATATTACTAAATTAGTGAGTACAGCAACACTTTCATGCCCAAATAATCTTGACAGGTGATTGAAAAGGAAGTAGTTTTGCTACTCATAAGCTAGGAAGATGTTTCTAAGTATTAAAGAAGTACTATATCATGCCTCCTGTAAACTGATTAAGGGCCATATGTGATCATTCTGATGTATAACCTTTAGTTCCTTCTCTCATCCCAAGGTTAACTACTGTGTCGTGGCTGACTTCTTTGCAAAATGCACTTTGGGTTTATTTATCTCTGCTATGGCTTTTATACCCTTAAATTGTATGTTATGATATAGCAAACAACAAAGTAAGAGGTTTTTTTTAAAGGTTAGCTTCACAATACTGGTAACATAAATATAATTCCAGTGTTCAACAATCATATTCAGTTACAGTTGTCCCAATGTCAGCCTGAAACCTTGAATTTGTGTTTTCCTCATATATCTCTATTTTTAAACAGCTTCTAGATAACCACATTATCAGAGGGCCTCCCTTAAATATTAAATAATTAACAAGTTATCTTTTGCTTTTTTAAGAACGGCAAAATGAACCTTCTGAGACATGTCAAAAATCTCTCTTTGAGTATCCTTTCTTCTAATGAGGCCTGAGACAGGTGTTCAGTGGAGAACCACACCAATGACTATCTTGAACACTCTGTCTCTCAACCTCCTACAAATGGTTTATGATTCAAGGATTTCCTGAGCTAGGGATGTTATAGAGTATTTCCATGTCTTCAGTACCACTCACAGGTTTTTCTTCTTTCTTTCCTAAGTGTGAAAATTCAGTGATTTGATAGTGTGTTGTTGGGGATTTTTTTTGGCATGGGATTGAAACATGCATAGAACTTTCTCAAAAGAACAGAGAAGGGCAGAATGGAGTTTTAATGGCATTGATGTTCCCAATATCATTGCTTTTGCTTCTTGCAAGAGCAATTCCACTGACATCATCTCAGTACTCCAGAAATCCCTCATTTCTGAATTTCAGGCTGCTGGCTGACACCTTCTAGGCTCCAGAGGAAGGCCTTGGAGATGAAATCAAGGTCTTCATTTGAGGAAGCAGCCTGTCTTTACCAGTATGGGGCCCTTGAGCTTGGCTCAGCATTCAGTGGCGAGCCCCCGCTGCCTGTGGAGCATGGGGAGAAGTGCTCATGGCAACCCATGTTGCTAGGCAGATGGATGATTGTGTTTTTTTCTTGCCACCGTGTTCTTGGGGATCCTGGCTTCACTTCCAGATATAATTAATGGTAATAAAGTCTGAAGGTTAAAATATATGGATCTCTAGGGCCATTTCTGTGCCTGGGTGGGATGGGGAACAGCATCCTGGCACTTACATATAAAAGAAAGAGCTTTTTTCTGCTGCAGCTCTTAAGGCATAGTCCCAGAGGCTGAGCACTGCCAGCAGCTCCTTGACATTGAAGAATATTGCTGCAGCAAAGCAATGCTTCCTTTTTCCTAGCAACTCATTTTTTATGTATGTTCAGTCACTTTTCCTCAAATGTAGCTTTGTTGAAGCTGGACAGGAGGAGCTAAAGATCCATGGGATCACAGCTGTACATGAGCAGTAAGAAATATTTGCCAGGACAGTTCCAAAGCCATCCTGTGGACTGAGAAGGGTTTGAGATGTTGCTGTTATCAGCAGCCTTCAAACCTGGTTTTCCCCCTTTCTTCCTTTAGTGTTTTACTTATAGACTCAGACAGCCACTGAGCCTTTTCCCTCCAAAAGAGCATCTCACCCTTCCTGCCTTCCCCTCTATTTCTTCCTCTCTTCTAATTGCAGAGTCCAACTTCCTGGATGTGCTGATTGAGATGCTTGTCAGATCCTTTTCTGAATTTCTTAATAGGGTAGAACACTATTCACTTTTTGATGGATTGTATTTTTACTACCTCTGTGACTCATATCTGCTCTCAGTGAGTGGCAGAGCCAGCACAAGGTAGAAGGAAGATGTGCAGCCAGCAGTAGGGAAAGAAGAGCAAGACTTGGATCTTCCCCTTTCAGCACTGGTGAACTCTGTATGTGCCAAAGAATCATATGCTGACATTTTATTTAAGAGGTCAGATTTTGGGCTTCTAGGTTTATTACCTGTATAAAAAGTAAAGGAAATCCCTTGCCAATTTATGTACTTTTTGGTGTTCTGTAGGTGAGAACAGGAAGATTTTTTTTTTTAAAGAAAGCAAAATTATGACAGATAAGGTTAATATAAATATGCCAGCAACCCAGAAGAGGTCAGTGGTAGAGGAAATAATGGAGGGCATGCCTGTGTGTCTGTCTCTGCCCGCTCTGTTAGGCTTCTCTTCATCTAGCCCAAGTACAGGATCAAAGCCTGCAGTTACAAAGAGAACAAGCCAGAGGAAAAGCTGTCTTCCCCTCCTACACAAGAAGGAACGAGGTAGCTGCTCTCAGCGTAATTTACCTAAATTCTGTAGGGAGAGATACAGTATAGGCAAGGAACGATGGAGTCTTTTTCTCATTTTTATCTGGTTACTGTGTATCATTTGGGTGAACAGCTAATGTTTAGATAATACTCTGTTTTGAAGAGTCTGAGTCATTGAAATCAGCTGCTGATCCCAGGGGAAGAGTGGAATGAAGGAACACTTGGGTCATTCATGTCACACTGGTGAAAAGGGGTACAGTGACATGGAATTGCCTTCTGAACAGCACAGCTGTACCCCTGTAGCTGCAGAGGAGCTGCAGGTAAGAGTCCTGTCACAGAATCACAGCCATCCACCCACCCACTCTCTCTGTGAAGGACAAATGAACACTCTTCTTTGTGCCTTCAGTTACATGGTCCCCAAGGACCCACAGAGGGAGTCCTGCAGTGAAGGTCTTTGGCAAATGTTTGGAGCAAAGATGTGTCGAGATGTTTGCAGCCCTGAAGCCATGGGGGGACACAGCTTTGTAGGATGTTTTTGTACCTCCTTGAACTGCTCTCTCTTACATCACTTCTCTCATTTTAGACCTGTTTTTTTATTGCTGAATAACATTGCTGAACATATGCATGGAAAATATGCAAAATGTGTGATAGGACCCTGATAGCTGAGAGGAATGTATGTGATGAAATTAGGAGTGGAGGTAAGGGAACCTTCTGTCTATGAGACTTCAGTCAATCCAGGCTTTATATCAATAATGCTGGATTCTTCCATAATTTTCGTGAGATATTTTCTGACATTTTTAAAATGAAAAATCACAATTTTAAAAGGGTATGTTCTCTTCAGAGGAGCGCTTGTATGCAGCAGCTGATATTTCAAGCTGTTGAATTAGTAGTTCTGGGTTTCCTTTTGTACTTGTCTGTGCCAAAATGTGATTAGTTGTTTCAGCCCACTCATACCCTTGGTTTGAGATATCTGTGCATTAAGTTAAAAGGGAAACAGCTATGTGGTTCAGGTCCAATATTTGATCTGCATTATAATTGTTAACAGTTTTTTTCTCTACACAGATTTTTCAAGATACATTGCCAGGAAATTTTAAAGCAGTGAGTTCTCATTTTGAAGTGCTTTCTCATTCTGTATTTTGTTCTGCTCCTGGAGACAGGCAAGACACCAAAGCCCTATGTGTTAGGAACTGGGAGAATAAGGATGCCTGGCTGCAAGCTACCCAAAGCAAAAGGAAACTCCAGGCTGGAGTGGACAATGCAAATGGAGCACTTTGATTTACAGTAATTGTCCTGAGTGGAATCTCAACAGCACAGGCTGTTTGCTGAAATCTGTATGAACTCTGAGCCACTGAAGATCCTGCAGCTAGGCTAAAGTTATCAAACTTAACAAGTTTGATAGGAACATCCAGGATTTGAGCAAGGCCTTTATATACCCATAACAACTTTCCCCGAGGAGTTACTGTAGCAGCTCACGAGGGCCAGAGTCAGCAGCTGCAACAGGAGGTCGATGTTGTGGTGTAAATGACATTTAGCTGTGGCATACTTCAGATATCCCCTCTCTTCATTGGCATTTACACACTGCTTTTGTTACCATCCCTCTTGGAGGAAACAAACTGTCAAATAGGAAGGGGTTGTGAGGAAAGCCAAGTGCAAGCCCTGGAGAAATTGCTGGGAAGATGTTAAAGGTGGATGCCAGAGTGGAGTTACTGTCTTGTCATGTCACAGTTGCAGTGACTCACTTTAATTCAAAGTCTGCTATAAACACGCAATAATCTAATGAATCTGCACAATATGCAATATTTGTATTTATTTTAAAACTAAGAATTCATATATTTGGCATGGATTTGTCATGAAAACCGAAATAACTAGAACAGGATTTCATTAAGATTTTTTTAGGGAAATGTAGTAAATACTTTGAATTAGTGTAGCATTTGTAGAAGAGCTCTAAGTGTCCTGTGATGAATGATCTGGAAAATAATCTAAGAAATCTAATGCTGGGCACAGTATTCAAGAGCATGAAATTTTACATTTGGGGTAGGGGAGGGAAGAGGTAAGAGAGGTCCATCCTTGCCAAACCAATGTATTTTGCACTCTTCTCCAGTTTCAAACATGTAACTGACCCAACACCATAGATCTACAATCAGGAAAGACAAGTTTTCTGTGTGGAGGGGTTAAGGGAATAAGAAATAGGACCCCTGTAAAGATAAAGGCTTTTTCTTTTGCTGCTGCATCCTCAAATTTGTCTGCCAGGCTGTTCTCACCAAAATTTCTGTTAGCAATTTGAGAGGAAACAAATCTGTACTCCTCCTGTAGTCAAACATGTAGTTTGAAATATTTAATAAACTGCTCAAGTCAGTAGATAACCTTTCAGAGGGATCAGCTTTGTTAGAGAGCATCATCAGCTGTTTTCCCAACAGAGTAAAGATGTATTCTCATGGGTATCTATTATACCCTCTTTACTCTGAGACATGTTCAACAAAAAAAGCAAAAATAAATGGTCAAAAGGCAAATAGCAAATGTTAAAATGTTATAAAAAAGTGATTTTTTTTTTTTTAAATAAAAGAAGTCCTGTTTGTGGTCAATGTGGTTTTTGAAATTTCAGGTTTCCATGAATACTGAGAACATCATTAACTGTTTGTTTGAGAGGTGGAAATGAGCGTGTGAGGAGGAGTCCTCCACACAGGCTTTGCAAAACTGAACATCTGACAAGCAAGCACCTGCTGTAGGGAGGGCAAAGTTTTAGTTCTAGGAATTTCATAAATATTTATTTTCTAGGAATATATGGTTGCATCTTGCCAGAATATTAATATTTGCATTTTTTTTCCTACTTTCACAGTTGTTTTAGAGTCAGAAGAACCAGGCATTGCAAGCCTGTCTGCTAAAACACACAGCTAAATTTAAACCGCACAGTTTTATTTAATATCACCAAGACAGAATATTTTAGCTGTTTCGGCGTGATGGAATTCAGAATAAAATGTTCTTTCACTTTCTGAAGCTCAGACACATGGAAATCTGGGATATTGCTGGGGACAGCTGTATTTTTCAGGGGAGCCGAGCGGCAGGTTTAAGGGGTTCGCTCGATCGCTGCCCGGGAGGGCGGCGGGAGCGGTGGGGCCGCACGGGGGGCTCGGGCCCCGGGCCGTGAGGAGAGGGCCCGGGCAGGCCCGCGTCGCCATGGCGACAGCGCGGCAATGCCGCCATGGCGGAGAAGAAGGAGAAGGGCGAGGGTAAGGCCGAGGCCGGGCCCGGGCCCGGGGCTCCCCGCCCGGCGGGGTGTGCGGACCGGCCGGGCGCCACCGAGTGAGGCCCGGCCGCCTCAGGCCTCGGGCGGCGGGAGGGGCGGCGGCTGCGCGGGCAGCCTCGGCCGGGGCTGGTGCCAGGGTGGCGCACGGACACCCACAAATATATGCATATACAAATGCAGACATACATACATACATATATATACACACATACACGCAAACAAACATTTGTGTGTGTATATAGATATGTAAGTATGTCTGCATTTGTGTGCGTGCGTATTGCGGTCTTCACCATCCTCGCGAGGGAAGAGGAGGGGCAGGCACTGATCTCTTCTCTCTGGTGCCCAGTGACAGGACCTGAGGGAGCGGCCTGAAGCTGTGTCAGGGGAGGTTTAGGTTGGATATCAGGGAAAGGTTCTTCACCCAGAGGGTGGCTGGGCTCTGGAACAGCTCCCCAGGGCAGTGGTCACAGCACCAGCCTGACAGAGTTCGAGAATTTTTTTAGCGATGCTCTTCAGGCACTTGGTGTGATCCTGTGCAGGGCCAGGGGTTGGACTCCACAATCCCTGTCATCCCTTCCAGCTCAGCTCATCCTGTGATTTTAGATACGTATGTGCATGTATCTGCGAGCACACGTGTGCATGGATGTGTGTATGTAGGTACCTGTATGTGAAAGCACACACCCCCACACGTGCATATTTGCACAGACAGAAACACAGCCCCTGACTTCCCATCCCATTCAGGGTGGCCGCAGCACTGCCTCCTCCTCAGGGCAGGGGCTGCTCTCCAGCACTGCCTCCACGGGAGATGCCACCGGCTGCCTGTTGCTGCTGGCAGCCTCACGGTGCTGCTGCCAGCACACAGGGTGAGTCCAGGCTGGGTGGGGCGAGGCCAGCCCCT
Source organism: Notiomystis cincta (assembly GCA_013398075.1). Taxonomy (NCBI): domain Eukaryota; kingdom Metazoa; phylum Chordata; class Aves; order Passeriformes; family Notiomystidae; genus Notiomystis; species Notiomystis cincta. Next base: position 47,320 of record VZRX01020514.1, read on the forward strand.
TGTCATGGCACGGGGGGGCTGACCCTGGGCTGGCTGACCCTGGGCTGGCTGACCCTGGGCTGGCTGGCTGTGGCTCCTCGCAGTCGTTTCTGGATGCACTGGGCTCTCTCTGCCAGAAAAAAAGTAATCTGTGCTGCTGATAGCACCATGGCTTATTTTTAGAGGCCAGTGTGTTCTGCTTTAGGGAGTGTTGCCAGAAATTCGATGTTATAGGCGAAAGGTAATGCCTTCTTCAAGGATATTCAAGTATCTTTTCAAGGAAAACATGTTTTCTGTAAAGCTCACAATATTGTGACTTCTGAGATCCATCCTTTCTGTAACTAAACTTGTGTGTGTTGCAATAGTTTGCAAAGTTTGAACATTGAAAGAATATAATCAATGGATTATTTAGTATTTTTTAGGAAACAATGTCACAGAAAAGTCTTGTAAAATTCTGCTGTGGATGGTGCTAAATGGCTAATTTGATTTTGGTACAAGTATTTCTAGCTGCACTTTGCAACATAGAAATCTTGCACAAATGAAACAATAAGACTGGTGTAGCTTACTTGAAGACTGCTCTTAAAGTGTTGTTTTTGTTTTTTTTTTTTTAATATTGGCTTTAATTTTTGTTTAGTCTTGTGGAAGCCTATCTTTTGCATCTTTCCAGTGTTGCAAATAAAGCTGAGGCACAGTGCTGGCAGAGGTGGATAGAAATGATAGGATAATAGCCTAGAAGTCTGCTGAACCATCTGAGATGAGGGAAATAGTATTGGGAAGCCTGACTCCATATATTTTGGGTACCCATATGTATAATATTGAGATTTTATGCCATTTTGTCAAGCCACAGCCAGAAACTCTTGAGAAGGAAGGTCATGGGTTTTTGACTGCTCGATTAAAGACTTTTAATGCCTTTTTTTTGTAATTTCAAAATGAGAATACTTTGTAAGAAGTTTAATTATTGTATTGCTAAAGACAGACTCTCTTGGGTTTTTTTTTTTGCTTCATGTTTTTTAACATCCTATAAAACACTATTCCCAGTAGCCCATCAGATGTCACCTTCTAGAGGAGAATTGTAGTGTCATCCTAAATGACCTTGACCCACAAACTCCATCCCTGGCCCAACCAGTGAATCATGGAAAGTGACATACTGGACTTTAGCTTCTTATCTGTAGAATGAGGAAAATAACTTGTGTCACACAGACAGTAACTTCTGTCACTTGTGAGAACTGGAGCCTGTTTTTAGTCAAACCAGTTGCTTCTTGCCCTACAAAGGTGCCTCATTACTGTAAACATGGCTGAGGAGAGCTAACAGTCAGTGTCTCATTAAGAGAAGCAATCCCCTAGGATTAAGTCACTTACACCACTTCAGAGTTGCTATTAGCCTTCCTGCTGAGAGCAGTTAGAGGGTTAATTAGGGTTCCTCAGTTCTGGATTGTGCATCGATTATGCTTTCCTCCAACAAGTGCCCCACATCTATGCAGGCTGCAGGTTTAACTTTATTATGCTTCAAGGTAATAGCATTAGTTGTATTGTCAAATAATTAGTCCTTAGAGTATTCCTCTCAGTGCTTTGTAGAACTGCAATTCCACCAGCTTTCCTGGAAAGGTTTCCCTTAGGTCCTATTATTTCCAAGTTCTGTCTTCCTCAGAGTTGCAAGTTGCCTTCTTAAATGTTTTACAGATACACATGATGTACACAAGGAAAAACAGTGTAAGGCCAAATCCTGCTACCTCTTGTACATGTTACTCACATGAGTGCTACCCTCTAGCTTATGCAAATGTTGTGAATAAAATCTGGTATGTGCATAAGTGTTAATGAGACCATGCCCATACTACATGTTTTATGTTCAAATTTATATCCCTACATTTGTGCTTTCACCAATATTTCATGTTTTTTCCCCACCCATCTAATTATGCTAGAATATTTGTTTAATCTTTCACTTCTGTACATTTGCCCTTATCTTCCCTCCTATCATTCTGTTTCTTTCCCTTTTCTGCTACTTAATTCAGTTTGTCTGTTCTTCCATTTGCTCTGAGATACTGGCTTTGTAATTTGACTTAACATGTCAGATTTTCTGAGTTTTAATACCTCTGATCTCAATACTGATCTTGCTACAACCTGAAAGTAAAATGTCAGACTGGTGCTGCCTCAAGTAGAACTAGGCTGAAGACATATTCTTCTCCACTGGGATTTTAAGAAATTGCATGAAAGTACATAAAGCAGAAAATGCTCTATCTCCCTGTATCATAGAAATGTTATGTAATTGATCAGTATTGGAGTTTTTCAAAGACCATATTCTTTGTGCCAGATAGTGCATATTTAAAATGCAATTAATCAATCATGAATTTTAATCTAAAGGGAAGTATAATGAATAATCTGAGCTCCTGCTTCACCCACTTACACCTGTATGGGAACAAATAATTAGCTGTGGATAGCAGGTCTCCTCAGAAAGTTTCTTGGTTCTGCTGTGAAGACCTATGGAGAAGAACTGTTCTGCAATGATGGTTCTCTCTGGTAAATGATTAGTACTTGTTCTGGGTAGCAGTTTTTAATCAGGCCTCACAAAACCTCTTCCTGCCACAGATGAAGACACACCACCATGTGGATCTTGGGAAAAAAGTTTTCACTCCTATTTTAGGATGTAAATACAGTAACAGTGTGTTCAGTCATACATATATGTGTGCTCTTGGCCTGCCCCAGTTTGCTGCCTGGCATGCTGGTGAAATCAAGGATACTGGAGATAACACTTGGGGAGAAGTAGTTACACATTCAGCTGTAACTGAATGGTCCTGCAAAGAGGCAGAGTGATGCCGGTGTCACCTGCCCTGCTGAGTCCTCTCGAGCCTGGAAGGAGGATCTGAACCTTCCCTGTCCACATCACCTCGCCTGGCTTTGCCTGCCCTTTGTATTGCTAGCGATACTGAAAATGTGCTACCGCTGCTCATTCTGTTTTAGTGAAGTTCTGAGTCAAAGATGAGAGAGCCTTGTGGCTGCCGAGAGCGCTGTAGGCAGTCGTAACCATTAATTCTGCCTGGAGCACACTTAATTAACATGAGAGTTTCAAACCCGACACAGAAAAGCACTTAAGCTGTTCACGACTTTGGGGAATCCCGCTGAAAGGGATAACAGGATGTACATCATGTTGAAGCACGTGACTTCTTTTAAGGGTCTTGCTGTAGTGAGGATTTTAAAGTGTATTTTTGAGAGTTTCACAAATGAGCATCAGCATTTGAAAGGTACAAAAGCTCTGAATTAAACACAATAAACCTTCAGGCTAAAGTAGTCCATCAGACAAATTATCTCTAATTTAAAAAGTAGCAGTGTTTAATTTATGGGGAAAACATGAAATTAGTATGAGCTATTAAAAATAAGTAGCTTTTGTAGGGCTCAAGCAAGCAATATTTCAGCTCTAGAAGAAAATCTGAATATATGAGATCACTTAGGAAATCAGTGTGCAGTTTTATCACACTGGAATTTATAGATGAACACTTCGAGTATTTTTATATACTCTTGCTGACATTGCTGTAAGAAATTACATGAGAAGAAAAGTTTATAGCCATTATTAGACTGTAATGCAGTTTAACATGCACCCTGACACCAATCTGATTTATGTTTCAATATTTCTACTTATTTGAGAGTGAAACAAAAAATAAATTATGTCCACCTCCCATGACAAACATAGGTTGTAGATCTGATCCTGTTGGCTATACTCCCTCAGCAGAAATTGATCTCAAATGGATGTAGAATAGGTAATTGCAGATTGACAGGTTTCTTGTTTCCATGGTGCATAAAATGGCAGAAATTTTTCAGTTTGCCTCTACTTCTAGCTGATTTATTGCATAAAAAATCAGATGGTGTGCAAAAAAAGGCTTTAAACTTTTTTTGTCTTTTCAACAATGCCAACCAGTGAGCTCAAGAACTCCCACAAATTATCTTTCCAACAATAGTTAACGTGTTATTAAGAATTTCCATGTCTACATACTAATTACTCTCAGATCTGAGGGGTTGGGAGGTTTTTTTCAGTTTAGCAGTACCTGTATTTTGTGTGAACAGACACTGCTTTGTTGCTATTGGCAATAAAATGTGTTGGGCATAAGATTGTGGAAGGAAAATGGTCTTTTGGGTGACAGAAATGTGACATGAGCTTGTTGTCACCGTGTTTAGCCCCCAGCTGGGAGGTGGCCACACAGACAGGGCTGTTGGTCACAGCATTGCTCTGCCCTGGCCAAATCCTGCTGTGGGTCCAGCTGTTTTCTGCCTTGAGATAATGGCTGAGGTGGGGAAAGAAGCTGAAAATAGCTCCTACTCATCCTGTGAGGTATCCTGAGAGAAGCAGCAGCTGTGGCAGTGATGCCCCAGCGCAGCCTGTGCAGGGGTGGGCCTTGTTCTCAGCATGGCAGTGACATGGGAAGCAAATGGAACACTCTGTGGTGGGATTCAGGGGGCTACAGAGGTGGCCAGAGAAGAGGAGCTCGCAGATATCCAATGGGAGGGTAAAAGCTATTGGCACAGTGAGGGGCTGGAAGTCCCAAACCAGCCTCAGGACTATATGCTACCTGAGGGTCTCAGCAATATTTGTATAAAAGGCCTTAAAATTGTGAATGCCTACCTTTAAGAAAATACAGACCCCCAACTTTTTGGAGATGCATCGTCTTTGCTGTTCGATGTTGCGTAGGTCTGGGTAGGATGTGACAGCTTCATGAACGTGAGATTGGAAGGGCTTTTCTTCAGTCCAGTTAGGGCTGTATTGAATCATAACCTTCAAAAACTTTCCCAGCACCATCTTGAAAATGGTAAGGATTATTGTGTCACTGGTGTAAGCTCACAGGAGGTTCTGGACTATTATTGCTGATGATCAGGTTGAAAATTAGACATGAATTCTGAAGTTCATTTTTGAACAGCTTGTATACTTCTTTTCCAAGTTTGCTAACTTTTTCCTTTAGCTTAGCCTGCCTGAAATGATGAATGCCAGAAATGCCTTGTTCCCCATTGATGTTAAATGTATATGTCAGTCGTCAGCTGAAATGCTGTTCAGATTCAGAATATTACTCCTAGGTAAACAAAAAGAAAATTGGAGGTTTATATTCATTCATGGTATGTAAAGAAAGTGATTTAGCACTGTAAGCAATACTTTCAAGGCAGCGCCTTAAAAACCAAGCAGCTGCAGCACACTCCTGTAATCCCTCACCATTTTGTTTCACTCCAACAGTCTTCCTTTGCTTGGGCAAAGACAGAGTAATGCAGATAGAATTGCAAGCAGTCTAGAAACTATTTTTTTAACTCATTTCAGACACCGTCATTAAAGGGCTTCTTATATATTACATAATAACGGCCTGTATTAAGTTATACTTAAACCCCTCATTCTGCCATTATGTTGCAGATTCAAAAGGAGAACGTTTATATACTTCTCTGTTCTAGCAGCAGTACTGTGGTACTGCAGTTAAACTTCATAATGTCTTATGTTTAAAATAAATTACTTCTCAGAGCACTCATATCCAGTTGGTTCTGGTGCCTGGTTCTGGACCACTTGAGCAATAAGTGTGCAGAGGCAGTTCAGGAGGAATATTCAATTTACGAGACCTTTGTTGCTGCCACACGTGCAATGTGGTCTACATTGCCAGTGAAAGTGACATGGTGCCCTCTTGGGACTGTCCCACATCCTTGGCAGAGTGAGCTGCTTTTGTGGGTCCCAGAGCAGCGTGTGCATTGCTGCATTTTGGTGAAACTCAGTGTGGTGCTATGTGGGTGTCAGAGTTGGCTCTGCCATCTGCTTGCGGGGCAGGCGCTGTGGAGAGTCCCGGAGAAATGGGGACAGATGACAGATGCCTCCTGTGACCCCACAGCACAGCAGGGGGCTGTGTTCTGCCAGTGCCACAGCCTATGTGAGATGTTCTTTTCCAGCTGCAGCTGGAGACACAGAAGACTCAGCATCACCAGGAGAGCTGTATATCCTCGCAGAGCAGGTTGCTGTTGGGGATGAAAGAGGATATAAGTATGGGCTTGACATAGCTCTTTCATTATATCCCAGGTGTGGCTGAGATGAGGGATATAGAACAAATTGCAATGAGATTACTGTTTTTGCCAGCTCTGAGCAGCCTGGGAGTGCTGGCTGGTGCAACTGCCAGAGTTGTGATTCCAGGGATGTGCAAGACATTCCTAATGGAGATTTATGCTGAGTTTATCTCTGCCTTACGAAAAAGGACACTGCATGCAGCTGGTATTGACTTTTAAAAAAGCATCACAGTTATTCTTTGCAGGCTAACAAATGTCAAGCACTGACATTTCTTTCATTTCACTGAAGGAAGGATAACATCATGAAGTATAAGATAATCATTGTATATTACCTATGAATCACAGGCATGCAGGAAGCAATCCAGATCTGTGCATAGATTGGACTTCCTTGCTTTCTTTGGATGACTGGAGGCGCATCTTCAGATCATCTGCTCAGAAGAGAAGATCTTTTGTATCAAAAGGAAAGGATTTCCCCCCATCATTCTGCAAGTTAGTGTGCCAAAGCATGTTGTTTCACTGCCCTCAGTGTTGGCTGCATGCAATAGCAAGTGTTTGGCAACTTGTCTGTGGACACCGGAGAGCGGGAGAGCTTTGCTGTTAGAGCTGGACCTGTGCAAATGACTCCAGGCTTTGTGAAGTCAGACTCAGCCACTAATTGACGAGCTGCAAAATGATGATGTGCTTTGCTGGCAGAAATTCAGGTCAAAAGCGAGACCAGTTAGGTCCTATTTGGATACATGATTCTTCCTAAGAGTCCTTATTGCCTGCTACTTCCAAAGTAATAATCTGCAACAGTTTTGAGGCCTGTGAAACTAAAGCAGTGTGGCTATGGCTGACTGCTTGGGAAGACAGGCAGGGCCAGGTCCTGAGAGCTGCAGTGGAACATTTCATGCTATCCTATTGTTGCTTTAAAAATGTTACAGCTACTTCTGGCATAAAATGCTTGACAGCTTATCGAATGAAAATGTGTGTCGCTGTGATCCAGGAGTCAATAGCTTTTTCTGTCCTGTAATACCTTCCTTCCAAGAAGTGCAAAAAAGGCAAAATGGTCTTTAGGAAAAGAAAATCCATTTCAACATTTGACCAAATACTGGGGTGAAAAAAGACGAAACTGGCTTTTCTGCAAGGACTCTGCAACAACAAATGCAGAAAGTGTGGGCAAGCAGACTTGTGTGAAATCTGGGAAGAGAGAACCCCCCAGGGCCAGGGTAGGTGCTGTTGTATTATGAAAGATGCTCAGGAGGACTGCCAAGTGTTTCTGCTGCAAGTAATATGACTCCAGATTCATACAAGCTCTAGGAGATTATTTTTTATCTGAGGTCTGAGCATATGCAGAGCAGCCACTACATGCATTCCTTCTATTTCCCAGTGTTATGTATTCTCCAGAGGGTATAGACAATAAGATGCATGTTGTAGTTCACAGCATGACCCTGCACTATTTACAACAGGGCTGGGGGAGTAAGGTGCTTAAGAAGATCAGGTCAGAGCATTAGTTCTCACTGTCGAGTATTTCAGAGCTCAGAAAGATTTTGTACTCGTGGTGATAAAAGTCTTTAAGCTGTAGCTGCAGGGATTGGTGCAAGACTGAGCAGAGAAGTTGCACAGCAAGGTGCTTGTCCCTGGGCACCAGCTGTGGTACTCCCAGCAGGGCCCATGGGGTTGACAGGAGGAGCTCAGGGCTGCTGCACCATGGAGCAGGAGCAGGCAGCACTAAGTTGGAGCTGGAGAAGGGCTGGGTGCCAAGTATTTGCTTGCGCACTTCCTTGCTGCTTAAAGGAGGTAATCATAGTAATCTCCTTGCCCAGTGTCATCCTGGCTGGTCAAAACAGAGAGCAGAAACCTGCCTGTGCTGCTGCTTGTGCAGGAAGCCAGCTTGCATTGCATTTTCTGGTGGAAGGGTTTCTGCCCACCATCACCAGCAAGGTAGCAGACGATGATCTCCACTGGAACATTTTCCTTGTAGATGTGAAAGGAATGCTCTAGAATGGTCTAAAAATTACTTACTAGAAAATGTGTCAGAATGTCTTGCAATTTTAACTGCAAATGGGCCAATTTTTTTTTTTCTTTTCTGATTTTTTTTCTTTCCTGGACATGCTGGTAGGTCCAGAACATTTAATCAGCAGGAGAATCTGGAGCTGTGGCCAAGTTCTGGCCCCAGCCTACACACTTCCAAGACCTGGGATAGCCCATCTCAGGTAGCTGCTGCTATGGGCCACTCAGGAATCCCTGCCAGAGTCTGTGTCATCTTAATTGCTTTGACCTGGAACATGATGCACGCTGCATCCCAGATGCATGGTCATTTCAATAAGCCAGCCACTGCATCTCCATTTCTCCTCTTTGGCAGATGCAGAGCAAATCACAAATTCATTCTGTGAATTGCAAGTAGGAAGGACTCCTTCCATATCATCCTACCAAACCAAACCAAACCAACCCAAACCAAACCAAACCAAACGAAACCAAACCAAACCAAACCAAACGAAACCAAACCAAACCAAACCAAACGAAACCAAACCAAACCAAACCAAACGAAACCAAACCAAACCAAACCAAACGAAACCAAACCAAACCAAACCAAACAAAAAAACCCCAAATAAACAAATGAACCAACAAAGAAAAGAAAAGAAAAGAAAAGAAAAGAAAAGAAAAGAAAAGAAAAGAAAAGAAAAGAAAAGAAAAGAAAAGAAAAGAAAAGAAAAGAAAAGAAAAGAAAAGAAAAGAAAAGAAAAGAAAAGAAAAGAAAAAAAAATAAAAAAAAGAGAGAAATTGCTCACTTATCAAACCTCAGTGCTTCAGGTTTGAGAAGACTGAAGAACTCTATCTTAGTATCCCAGGATTACAGGCTTCTCTGCTGATGCTTATGAAGAATGATTGTTCAGTATCTATAGATATATATGCAGATATAGCATATCTGCACAGATTGTGTATAGTAAAAACATCAGAGCATATTTTGCTGAACTTTTCCTGGGACACATGAAGTGCATGGATTGATATGTACCTGTGTGGCATCACTCAGACTAGCTGCCTACATGGCAATGATTTTCCCTGTAGTATTCTGCCTCAATATGTCCCAGGACATGTAGACTGAGCTTGCCCTCACCAACAAGGTGCTCAGGAACTCTTTGAGCAGCAGGAAGGATTTTCTTCCCCCTGCCTGCAGGGCAGGCACATGAAGAGAGCTGAAGATGCAGGAAATAATGGTTTGTTGCTCCCCTCCAATATATGGACAAATTTGTTGGAGCAAGCGTCTCTTAAGGAATTTGCAGACGTAGAAAGTGTATCCCTCATATTTTGCCCCTCTCCATTCCCATAGGCAAGTGCATTCCTGTAGAAAGGCCAGGCAGTGGTTGCTGTTCCACTGGGGCTTCGTGCTGACATGCTTTGCCATCTGCATCCCCTGACTTTAAGAAACAGAATTAAGAAACACAAACTATGGACAGAGCAAGCAAACTCCAGGAAGCTGGTCAGGATGTGAGAGTGAAGTTTAATAGAGCAGCTGTTCAAGGTGTTATATCATAATGACTCAGGGCAGACAGGCCTGAGGTATCAAGGACTGAGGATACAGAGTGATCTCTGGACTGCTGTGGGCCCAGTCTGCCCAGCACAGACCAGGGAAAATAATGGCATCTTGCAGGAGCAACCAGAAGTGGCATCATTAAAGTGGGCTTGATAACCAACAAGAATGTGTACCATGAGGGAAAGAAATATTTTTTCTGCTGATGAAGAATCATGTCTGATCTAGAAGGGAGGGCAGTAGACAGGATTGTCCATGACTCCAGCACCTGTGGGGGGAGAGCACTGGGACAAGAACTTTGTCAGTGGTGGATATTCCCTTTCAAATCAATGACATTTTGATATCAACTGTGTTTAGAGGGAGTGTGAACTATGGGTTTAAACACCTTTGGAAATTCTAGGGGATGGAAGACACTGACTGTTTATTGCTTCTTTCCCTGCTTGATGTAGCATTCTTCATGTCTTATTTTGTTCTATGTTACAGTGTCAAGTAGTTAAAGAATTTTTTTAGCAACTCGAAGCTTGACTGCTTATCAAAGCAGCAATAGTTTCTATGCTTTGTTTCTCAGCAGTTAAATGAATTGTTAATTGTCCCATTAATTTTGTTAGTTTTGGTTCCCACATGTATTGAAACATCTGAATCTGTAGTAGATTAGAATGCCATGGCATTTAAAATGCCATCTACTGAACAGTCAAAACCCAGGATAATATTCAGGATAATCTTGTTTCATTAGGTAAAAAGTTACTGGCAACTTGTAATTTAAGTAGTTGCTGCCAACTGACTAGCACAAACTACATATATTTTGCAAATTGATGTAGTATTAAATTTTTTAACTTTGAGGTTAAAATGCACAGTTGCTCTATATTTTTTTATGAGTCTTTAATGAATTTGTCAGCTTCTGAAGGAAGTAAACAAGGTATTTCCATTGTGGTTGATCTGAACGCTGAAATTTTTTTTAATGCTATCAGAATTATATAACATAATTTCATTTCTATAGCCAAAACTGGAGTCAGGATGGTGCTTTTTTTTAAACATAACTTTATTATATATTTTGCCCATGTTACAATTGTCTTATGTAAAGAAGACAAAAAGGAAAAAATGTCTTTAATATTTTTCTGTCAGAATATAAAGTAGCTTTTGCAGTTAACTTTTTCCACAGCCTTCATCAAACTGACAGAGACTGTATTTTAATATCAGACATCAAATTATTTACCTGATTTTTCTAAAAGTTTGTTTGCTGTTGGAGGTTTTGTTCATATGGTTGCTCACACTAGGTGAGCCATGGGGCTGTGCAAAGATCATTCTGCTTGCTCCACTCTGAAGGCTCCATTCTGTTTATCTATTTTTAAAGCATTTTAAATGCAGCTCCTTTATTTTTATTCTCTATTAGTTTCCCATAAGGCAGTTACTGTGCTGGAGACAACCAGGTACCTTCTCAGCTCTCCCTTGTAGTGCCATTAGGAGAAGAGATGTGACAGCAGTGTAAAGAGATGCTCTTGGTCCAAGGTTGCTCGTGTTGACCATGATGAGTGCAGGGTTTTACTTTTGTTGATTCACACTGGTGATGGGCTTTGCTTCTTATCTGGAGACCACAGGGTGTATGCTGTGACAAACATTAGCAATGGGGAAGCAATGACCTGGTTAGTGCTCAACAATTCTGAAAAACATGAAAGAAAAAGCTTTTGCTATTCTTGAGATTTCATTTTTGCTCCTTTGGGAGTGCTTGAAAGTGACCTCTACATAAACCATTAAGCTTGAGTTGTTGGTTGTTTTTTTTTTTTTTTTCCCTCCCACACAGACTAAAATTCAAATTGCCTGAGTGTAATCTGTGATAACATGGGATGCTTCTTTTGTAGGAGAGAAAGCATTATCCCTCTCCTGAGTCTGCAGGCCATAGCTGGCATCCCAGACTGGAGCAGATGTTACAGCCAGTGAAGACATCAGCCTGGTCAGTTCTTGGGAGCTGACATACATGAAATTTCACAAAGCTGTATATTTTGTCTCTTCACCTAATCTGAATGTCTAAACTCAGGTGACACATTTCTCATTGGTGCCATCAATACTTTGCAGCAATCTGTTTTCTTTGGATTGCAGTTCAGATGTAGGTTTGTCCCTACTTTGGAGGAATCAAACTCCATAAACCTCTTGTTTTTCTTCAAAATCTTCTTGATTTGTCTTTCTAGAATGCAGACTCTTTGATGATTGCATATCTTAATTATTTAATTATGTATCACAAGACACAATGAAACAACATTGCATAGTCCTCAAGCTTACAGCTTAATCCTATTGTTCCTTTCTTTTCTGATACCCAAGATATTAATATCATACATGCTACTGGAAATACAGAGTACAGAAGACACTATTTCTCTTACCTTGATATTTTTAGAGCATGGCATACAATTGCTGGTTCAGCATATTAGGCTGACTGTACATTTAGCTTCCTCTGGAACTGAGAAGGTCACTAGGGAAAAATTTAATGCATGCCTTTTCCTCTACAGAGCAAAAGGATCTTGCCAATAAGTCAGACTCAAGTGGCCTCAGGATGGTTTTCTCCATGTTCTTGTTACTCAGTAATTTCCTTAAAATAGAATTAGTTAAAAGCTGTAGGATTTTCTTTTTTGAGGTGGAGCAAGATTTCTGAATTATTTTTATGTCAGCCAAGCTCCCCACACTTCATGTGAATGCAACCCAAATGTTTCTGGGAGAACACTGATATCATCACCAAGAATTCATGTTATGAGACCACACTGGCTTTCCCTTTTTATTCTGGAAACACAATGCCTTAATAAAACAGATGAGCTTATTTGAGAATGTTTGAGAATTCACCTGTACAGGTGATGCTGAGTATTGTGACAGCTTTGGAATATCTTGACCAAGGTGATGGTCCAGTTAGAACTTGGTTAAAAGCCTGATTAGATCTCATAAGAGCTCATTGATAACCTCCTCAGGGTTTGAATTGTGAACTCTCTTACTAATTTCTTTTCTTTGTATTTAAGCAAATATTCATTGTACATTTCTTCTCATTAGAACTACTGTCAGTTTTGGAGTTTTTTGGGGGGTTCTTTTGGTGTGTGTTTTTTGTTTGTTTGTTTGTTTTTGGTTTCTTTTTCTTCCAATTCTTATGCCCTTATTTCCATTTGTGGTTTTCTGAAGGATTCTGGGAGAGGTCATATGAAACAGTGTCTGCAAACATCAAAGGCAAATATCTTTTGTTTTTTACTTCATCTCTTTCATCCTAAAAGCATGCCAGGAGTGGTCATAAAAGCCTTATGGAAGTGTTGCACTAGAGTGGAGAGGGTGGTTAAAACCACTAATTTGAATCTGTGAGAAGAGATTGAATGTTGACTGAGGCTGGGTGAGATAGAAGTGGACACTGAGAAGGCAGCCCCATGTGAGAAAGGGTTCCTGTCAGCAGAGACCTCAGGGGTTTCCTCACACTGCTTGTAGCCATTGCACATACCATGGAAAGAGGATGGAGTAATTAATGATTAATAAGATATCCACATGCATATAGGAATTTAAATATAAAATTGACAGTATTTATTAAAATACACCTAAATTAATGCTTATAAAGAATAATGTTTCAGGTGCGTGAGCAGTAACACTAAGTAATAAAATCAAGTTCACCGGTGCTTCTACAAATCAACCCTGAATTTTACTCTTTTAAGCAGCATAAAAAGAGTTTAAAAGTATTTCATAGTGTCAATACATTCAACAGGATACACTGGGACTAAGTCTTTTACTGTGAGCAACAGACAGATGCTGCTCCCCAGCATTTTAGGTGGTTGTTTAATGCTGGACTATCTCTTCTTATGCTAACTCTTTTTTTCTGCACATTATTTCTCTTTGGTGAAAGAAAGCATTGGCTTTCTGAACCATCAGAGCAACTGGCCCCAAGGAAGGAAAGAAAGCAAGTTCATACATTAAGCAAATGGTAGAATCTAGCAAATTATATCAACTAGAAATGCCTTTTTAAAATTCTCATGACTCAAGAGTCTGGCAGATCCACATCTAGCTAATGGTTTCTGTTCCCTGCAAAGGCTGAAAGTGTGGTTTTTGAAGAAAAAATGTCACAATTGAAGCAGGTGTTCTGCTTAAGGGCTGGCTTCAAATGGACCTCAGAGTGCTGGGGAACAATCTGGACAAGCTGAAGAGGAACAATTCATTCCAAAAGAATCATCAGAATGGCCTTGAGAGTCTCAGCTCTCTGTCAGTCTTACCTAACTGGCAGTACATAGAGCTTTATTTAGTCCACACTAAACAAAATGGGAAAGTAGCAAAGGATAGTATAGGAAAGAAAACTGATACTGAATACACTTTCAGTTAATGTATCTGAGAAGTAGATTTTAAGACATTTTGTCTTCTTACTGCATATGTGGTAGGAAAATAAATTAGGATGGGACAACATTAACAAGTATTTCAAGCATTTTAACAGCATAAAAGTGGAAATAATACATCATAACTACAAGATTCATTTGAGGGAATAAGTAGGTGGGGGTATTGGAATGCTTTTTGGCATGGTATGTTTCAGTGTTTATTTATTTAAATCATTACAAGTAGTGAGATGATTCTGTCCTTGGTACTGTATATTGTTTTCCTAAATCATAGAATAAGTGAGTGAAATCTTATTCTGTCAGGGTGTAGATATTTCTGTCCTGAAAAACTGCTAGAACATTGTCCACAGGGCAACATGAAACTTTCATTGCTCTACCTGTGGTGGAGAGTCTCCTGTACAGAACAATTTCAGTACATTAGAGGATCACATCCACTGAGTTAACTGTGTGTCTGATCTCTTGATGCCCTTCTTGAAGAAATAATTTCAAAACTTTACCCATTTCTTAGCCTAGAGTTGGAATCCATGTTCTTTTCACTCACAAAGAGAGGTTTAGAGTGAACTGTAGAATTTTTCAGATAAATAGCTTTGCCATTCTGAACTATGTTGAACATCTTTGGCTTTCATTCCTGGAGAGAAGACAACAGATTTAGCCAATAGCTTATTAGGTGTTTACTCATCTCACAAAGAGTCTTTGAGATGACAACAGTATATTATGTTTTCTTCCAGGGATATGGCTCTTAGTTACAGTTTCCTCTCAGTTCTTGGAAGAGGTATAGATTAGCTGGTACCTAGGTTAAATCAAGTTCATTTCATTACAGGACCTTTCTTTATCAAGCCTCTTCAAAAGGTAACATAAATGTATACTGTCTTCATGGAAAAAAAGCTTGGAAAGGCTGGATGCCTACAGAGTTCCAGTACTTAAAATCTGTCCCTGCCTTCTCTTGGCTAATTTTTATTTCTACAGAAGTCTCACACATCACACCAAGAATATACAGCTATAAATATCTTTCAACATTTCTCTATTGCAAATTGTAGTTTACAATTGAAATGCTGATGTCAAGAACCAAACTCCAAGTCTGTGTGGGAGACAAGATCCAAGGCTCTTCGAAGTAACCAGAAAAAACCCCTATCGAATTTAGTAGTTAAGAGTCTTTAGGGACTTTTCTACAAGGAGTCAGGTTCACTTAGATTTAACTATGGGGTTTTTAAAAAAAAAAATTAAATGTGGATTTTACTGGCACATAGGCAGAGAGAAGGTAGACATTATTGTCAGGCTGTGGAAAGAATAATTTATCCTGTGCCTGGGGACTGCACAGGGCTCCTCTTCCTCAGTGAGCACTGGTTTCCAATCCATCACATATGTACCTGCCCATGCTTCCATCAGGGGAATAAAGTCAGGGAGAGGAATACAGGATGTTTTCCTACCTATCTTCTCTTTGTGTATCCTCTGGGGAGTTCAGTACCAAACGTGTGAGAAGCAGCAGGCAGCTGTAGCTTTATGAGGGGATGCACCTCTCTTCTACTTGCAGAAGAGGTTCCTTGTAACTGGGTCAATGCACTGCTGTATTGAAGGGCTTGCAGCCTGTGATGGGCTGGCCTTGGCCAGTGCCAGGCACCCATCCAGCCTCTCTCTGCCCTCCTCAACTGCACAGAGCCAGAAACCACAATAAATAAGCTCATGGGTCAAGATAAAGAGAGGGAGATCACAAAGCCAATGTATCATTCAGCTATGTTCAGTTCTGATACCCTTTGTCAGCAAAATGACATTTCTGTCATGAGGGCAAGAAAGCAAAGGAAAAAAAATGATTACACACTACAGCTCCAGGGGTTCCCAAACTGTTGGGATTGTAGAAAACTAGGTATGTATTTGTTATGCTTATAGAAAAAATATCTGATGGCTTAATGTTGGCCAGAGCTGCTCAACAGCACTTAGCACCACATCAGCAAAAGAAGGAAATATATTGTCTTCCAGAGGAGAGATATGTTTTACTTACTATATTGAAAGTACAGAAGACAAACATGAAAATGAGAAAACAAGTGTCCCTCATACCGATCTTAATCTGGCTGTCATTAAGATTTTTTCTGTGGAGTTTCTGTGGAGGCTTGGGGGCTAGCTTAAAAAATGTTGCCTTCTTGGAGATGGTTTGTAAAACAGAGTTTGGGGCTGTATTTAGCCACAGGGACCAAAAGGTCAACTCCATGTCACTTTGCTTCCTATATTCTGTCATTTGGAGTCAAACTAATAAATGGGCTAGCAGTTCACTAAGCTTTTTACCCTGACTTTCTTGCCAGGGAGTTTTTCTTTTGAGATAGACCCTTTCTCCTCCTTATATTTATTTCTTCAGAATTTATTTCCTGGTTCTTATCTTGCCCAAAGAATGCAATTTCTGACTTATGTGAGATATCTGGGATAACTTGTGGTTCTTCTTTCCCTGTTCTTTGAGGTTGAGATATAAAACACAAGTGCAGCAAATTAATCCTTCCCCTTTGCTGAGATTGTTTTCCTTTCCAAACTCTTGCTATGTGTTATTTACCATGAACAATACTCACTGTGTACAGATCTTATACATCTCTTTGTCCCTGGTTCTCAGCTTTTCATACATTATGACTGAGTACACATGAGAGTGCTTATGTTTCCCTAGATGCAGGAACCTGGATGAAGTGACTCAGCCCCATCTCAGGACAAGCCTGGGCTCATGTTTGCCTTACTCCTTCCAGTGGCACAATGGCATCCAGGAAGGGCTCAGGCTTGTGGTCCAGAGTGAGCTGTGACACACTCTGGACAGGGTCCACACCTGGGCAGCTGTGTGTTCATGCAGCTGAGGCACACCATTGCCACCAGACTGGGTATAGCTGCAGAGCCATAGCAAGGTAATGTGACTAATATAAATGACAGATCCTGCATTTAGAGTAGGGGTTTTTCATAATAACTTCTGCTTTTTCAAAGTGTTTTTCCTGTCTGCCCTTTATCAGTTTTGGTGCTTCTGCTGTTGTAAGTCTCAAATTGGAAATATATTAGTTGTAACAGCTCAGTAAATCTTTCTTTTTCCTATGTTTCTTTTTGCAGATGGCATGGTAGCTAAAATTGAGAAAAAGATTATAGAAGCTTTTGAGCTGTTTGACCGTGAAGCCAATCAAACTGTGGATGTCAGGTTTGTACATATATTCACAAAAATATTACAGAATCTTGACAGAGATAAATAGCTCCCTGAACTGGCACCTGCTTCACCAGAAAATGTCATTGAAATGTTTCTTTGGGCCCTGTTTGGACAAGTATGTTTGTAGTGGGTTGACCTTGGGTGGATGCCAGATGCCCACCAAAGCCACTCCATCACTCCTCTCTTCAGTGGAATGTGGGAGAGGAAATACAACAAAAGGCTCATGGATTGAGATAAAGGCAGGGAAAGATCATTTACCAATTACCATCATGGGCAAAACTGACTCGACTTTGGGAAAATTAATTTACTACTGATCAATTCAGAGTAAGAATAATGAGAAGTAAAGCCAAATCTTAAAGGCACCTTTCCTCTGGCCTCCCTCCTTCCTGGGCTGAAGTTTATTCCCAGTTCTCTATCTCCTCCCTGCCAGCAGCACAGGGAGACAGGGAATAAGAGATACAGTCCGTTTATCCCAGGTAGTCACTGCCACTCCTCCCCGCTCAGGGGAAAGACTCCTCACACTCTTCCCCTGCTCCAGCATGGAGTCTCTCCCATGGAACAGTCCTCCATGAACTTCTCCAGCATGGGTTCTGCCTGTGGGCTGCAGTTCATCATGATCTGCCCCAGCCTGGGTCCCTTCCAAGGGACACAGTCCTTCAGGAGCAGACTGTTTCTGTGTGGGTCCCCTGCAGGGCCACAAGTCCCACCAACAAACCTTCTCCAGTGTGGTCTCCTTTCTCCATGTGTTCACAGGTTCTGCCTCCCTAAACTGGCATCTACTTTGCCAGAAAATGTAATTGAAACAGTCCTTTTGGTCCTGATTGAATAAGTGTGTCTTTGTGCAGTGTTCAGTGGTTGAAGACTGAAACTTGAGAGAGGGATAATGGGACTGGGGGAGTAAAGAGGCAAGAGGAAGCTGCAGATAGACAAGAGATCTAAGGCCACAATTATTGCTAGCAAATAAATCCCTGCTCTGATAGCTCATTTGGCACTACAGGTCCTGAATTCTGTATGAAACCTCTGACTTTCAGGATATCCCAGCACATCAAAGGGTGTCCCTGCCAGTGTGTGTCAGTTACCTGCACTCAAAGGCAGTGTATCCTTCCTCTGGGATAATGTGGGAGATGGATACTGCTCTGGCAGTGAGGTGTTTTTGGAGACTTGGAAGAAATTTGCCTATTATGTGGTTTTAATAGTCCTAATGATAACAATACTAATGTAAAAATCAACATAAATATGATCATACTTGATTGCACCAGGTGGTATTTAGCCCAGTACCCTCATCTGAGCTACAAGTAGTTTCCTGGGGGAGGTATACAAGGAATTGACAAATATGCTGAAATACCCTTGGTGTTTTTTTATATCTGCTACATTATGATTTGAGTATTTCCTGGTTTATTTTTTTCTGTTATGATAAATAGCAAACAATTATTCTATATTAATCTTCTCATTAATGAATTCATACATAATGGCTGTCACATTCATCTTCTATCCACAGTAGTTTAAGGCTGAAGAGTCTGGATGTGTTTAATCACTTAGGAGATGCTATTCTATAGTTCTGGCCATTCTTTTTTGTGCTTTTTCTTGTTCAGATTTCTCCTCTGAAGTGGAATGACCAGAACTGGGGAAATGGTGCACATGTGGGAGTCTGGAGGGATAACTGCATGCACTGTACTCTTAGTGTGCAAAGTAATGGAAAACTAGACAAAATATATGTCTGGGCAAGGAGGTAGAAGTTCAGGGGAAGATAAAACCATGGACTATTAGACTGATCAGGGCATAACTGGCTACAAGATACAGAGCTGAAGGATGTCAAATGTAAAAATTTCTAGATGATCTTAATTCTGGTATTTTTTAAGTTTGACTATTTGATAGTGCTGCTTCATTTGAACATAAACATTCATGCACATATGACATGTTATAAACTGCATAAACCACATGTTTGTGTCTCAGGGAGCAGGTTCTGAGGTTATAAGTTGTTATCATGAAAGTTTACTGGAGCAGTTTTTTATATTTACAATTACTGTTTTCAAAGGAATATCCTTTTAATTATAAATCAGTTATTGAGTAGAAACACTACAATGGAATGTGAGAACAGGTGAAATTGTTGTCATTAGACATTATTCATGAAGATAAATTGAAAAACATACTTAAATGTTCTGAACATCTTTTCTACATTAGAGAGAGGAAAGAGGTGCAAAATATTTATGTGATGGTTGTAGCAATGCGTGCTTATAGTGCCTTTAAATTTAAAAAATTGTGGGTATTTCACAGAAGTAATGATTTTTCAGCTATACCTGATAGGGAGAATTTCAGGACATGTCTCCACACTCAGTACAGTTGCTGTTCCCTTGTCCATAGGGCTCTTTAGGGGAGAGTGATCACTTAAATTTCTTGTCCATGCCCAGGGAAGTGCCTGATGCCTGGGACTGGGGCTGTCCAGGTGTCCCCTGGTGGCCAGGTCCTGGCTGGGCAGTAGGATGGGCCCTGGCTGCTCAGCCTGGGGCAGAGCCCCCACCAGTACCTCCCCCAGCCCTCACTGCATCATGGCATACTCATTGCTTGTTTGTTTGTCATTTACATCTGCAGTGTTGGCTCAACAGCTGTAGAATTTTCTCCACTTCTCACTCCATTATGTATGGATATACAGCTTGAGAGCATGTTACAATGAAATGATACAAGTAGACTCTTCTAAAAATTTATTCAGACAGAGGACATCCAAAAGTCTATTTAATGTAGTAAATGCACAATTTCACATTAATTTTTGTAGTAGTACAGATACAAACAATGAACAAAAACTTATTGTCTAATTGTTCCTCGGTTCATATTGCAGGGCTGTATCACAAATGGGATTATTAATGGCCGATTATCTTGTATCAGAAGGTGGCAGCACAGCACAATTCTTAACCACAATTGTAGCTGTATCAGTATTATTGCCTGAAATATCAGATACCCATGAAGCATGGAAAATGATACTGGTTTGACAGGCCTGCATTGGTGTTCCATGACTCCTAGTACACGTTAGTAAGAAATTGAGCACGAGGAAGATGGTATTGTTTCATGCATGTTTCACGTTCCTCAGTCAAGGACTTTTGTGATATTGCAAATCGTGTCGTTGAAAGTGTTACATGACCCAAAATTTTCATTGCATCTGTGTTACAAAACTTGTATGATCATAAACTTGATTTTAACCATAATTTTTGTGTTCTAGAAACTGCACAGCAGAAACTGCAGCTGCTGAACTAAGTGAGAGGAAGTGGCTGGGAGCAAAATAGTTTCCTATCAGGTCCTTTAAACTCCACATTATTACCAAATGCGACCTGAGTTTTTTTACCACAAACACTTCAAACAACATCCTCATGCAGGCTGCCAGATACAGCATCCAGCAGTGCCAGATTTTGCAGACTCTTCCAGAGCCTGACTTACCTCAGTCACATCACAGTTTTGCTGGGTGTGAGTGAGGTGAGGCAGGAGAGTGATGGCAGCATTCCCATCCCTGGCAGTCTGTGAGAGCAGAAATAGTGTGGGACAACAAGGAGGCAGGAGTTGTGTTGGATGTTGCTCTGGTGGTGGCAGGGAATAGTAGTAAGTAGCTGGAAAATATGAGGGAGTGCAGGAGTGAGAACAACAAATGCAACATGCAGTATTATCCCTACTAGAAGCATGGACAAGGATTATGTGTGAATGACTGACCTCCCTGGGGCCATTGGCCATTCACACCCACAGGGCAGGGTAATTTGAGTAGATGGTTTCCTTTCATAACACGTGGATGTGTGGGATTGTGTTTTGCTTTGTAACTAGTTTTGTGCAGCCAGCCCTTTTCTCTCTTTTGTCTGTTGTAGTGCTTTTCACGTTTTCCATCAGAATGGGAACTCTTTGGGACCTGTCTGAGTAGGTCATAGACTTGTACATATAATTTTGCATATGCTTTGTGTGCTACATTCAGGGCCTTAGTATTATAAGAAGAATTTAGAAAAGTCATTCCTCCTTGTATCTGCCATTTTTATTAGGCAATCTGATTTTTGCACAAAATGAAAAAATTCACCACTGGTCAAGATGAAGGAACCACAGAGGTTTGGGACATGGGAATCACCAGCACTGTGAATATGTATTCAAATATGCTTAAATTTCTGTGTTGTTGAATTGAGTTGTAAATCACAAACTATATTAATGCTTCTGTTATTTTGTTTTTAATCATACCATAAGCCTCATTAAAGCTTTATTATAGCCTTACAATACTTTCGTTTCTAATCTGTGACGTTGTTCATCTTAGACTATTTTGAGGCATTGCCAGTTTGGTCAGAATTTTATTTAGAGCTTCAGAACAGCTGCACCAGGTTCAGCAGTAAATGCAAGCTATGAATATATTTACAGCATAAACAGAGGGATGATAAGCCACTCTGTTGCTCTGTTTGACTCTTTGAGAGCACAGCAGGGACATATCAGGGCTGCCTTCTTCCTGACCTTCTGTAATTGTTCTTTAATGCAGTTAGAGTTTGTATTTTTATAGCATTTAATGTAAGCATATATTTTATTTGTTACCTTGCATCTCAGTAGATTTGTTAACTATATAAATATAGACTTTACTGAAAATAAGCATAACATTAGAGAACAGCAGTGTAAAAGTGACTAGCACACAGTAGACCACAGCACAATAGTAAAGAATTTTTTTGGAAAATTGCAAGAACAATTCCAAGGAGCTTCAGAATATTCAATCTCTGAAAAAAAAGACATTGCTTACTGGGACATCATCTTAAAATTCCACAACGTTTGTGTGCTTTTATGATGCACACTCCTACATGCAAGCTCTGAATTGGTTTATGTATTCTCCACAGACAGTTGTGTATTGCAGACTTCTTAACAAAGATTTTCTTTCCTGCTTACTTTCTTGCATTTTCTTTCAGAGAGATTGGTTGCATTATCAGGTCACTGGGTTGCTTCCCAAATGAGGCAGAAGTACAGGAACTGCTTGCAAAGGTAAATGTTTAGATCTGTTGTATTTTTTTCAGTCTTCAACTTGCACAAGTTTGTCCCTTCTGCCTTGCTGAGTGGGAAACGTAAACTCTTTTCCAAGATGTTGGATGTGACATGGAAGTGTTTTGGCAGACAGACAGTCTCGCAGGTTGCCCTGAAGCAAACCTTCAGGCTGATGAGGTAACAATGTTGATGGGTTAAAATGAGGAGTCTTTGACTCTCTTTTACCCAAAGGGGCACTGTGACACTGTGCCAAGATGGAGGGACTTTCATAGAAAATGGAGGAAAAATTGGTTTTGACTGATGAAAAAGAATGTCCTAAACCTCAGAGAGATTAGACTATCCAAACTCTAACCATCTCACTCTTCTGGACGTGCCATGGAAACACATTGCAGAGTTAGGTAGTAAAAATCAGTTCTTGAGCAGGTGTTAAAATTATACATCATGTTCCAAAGATACCCAGAGGGAAGGACTGCCATTTTTTGAACTGGGTCCTGTTATTGCTGTCTTAATAGCCAAGACCTTTCAGTGTTCTCTCCTTCATGAGGTCTTTCTTAGTCTTGAGATTTCTGAGTTATAGGTAAGAATTTTTTCTTACTTGATTGCTTAAGCTTGTAAATCAGGCTTCAGGACATAAAAACCTCACAAGACCTAGTGGTCCTCCCATTCTCCCAGTGATAGGCAGTGGTAAGGTAAGGAAATTAATCATATTTCTCCATAGTCTTTTCCTACAATAGTTTTTGTCTCCTTACATCATGCTTGTAATAGAAAAGTGGTGTGCCAGTGCCTTGGCATGTTATAGTTAATAAATGGGACAAGGAAGTGGGAAAAAAACTTTGCAGTCTTTTTGCACGCTGCTTTAAGGAGTGGACAATGCTGCAGCTGAGAGATGGGGTAAGGTTTTTTTCTCCTTTTCATGTGTAGGTCAGGATAGTGGGAATTGATGTCTCCTGTTTTCTCCTGAGCCAACAAATATTTGGATAGTTGCAGTAGTAGTCTCTCCTCACTAGGCTTGTCTGGTCTCTTGTAGATCAGAATTTAGTGTGAGAAGTCTTGTACTAAGTCTTGTGAAAATGATGCAGCTGCTTCAGATGAGGAAGTACAAAGAACCATCAGAGGAGAAAGCTCTTTTAACATGATACTGCAATCTGTCTGCTCTTGTTCTGTACTTTCACAGCCAGATTGTCCCAGCTCCCTCTGACAAACAAGAAAAAATGGAAAGAGAAATTAAGATGCTTAATATAGATGATATTTTAGTGTCCCACAGTGATTTTTCTTTACAGCAAATGAACAGTGCAACTCCTCACTGAAGATACAGATTTGTGAAAAGGGGATGCTTTGACAACCCCCTTCAAGTCCAGGGGAACCAGGAGAATTTAAGACATGCCTCTTCCTCTGGAAGAGATTGGCCTTTTTTTTTTCCAATTTTCAATATTACTAAAAATCTGAGATAACTAATATATAAAAAGTACAATGCAATGTAGCCATGAGGCAGAAGGTTCTTGAAATACGACAGTGTAACATATATGAAAATGCTGATTGTAAGAATATTAAAGTACAAATACTGCAAGAAGAAAGAATATATTCAAGAGTAATGGTTAACCTTAACACTGCACTGGAAAATAAATAGCAAAGAATGTTTCATGGTGTCTGTAAATGAAACTTTGGCATAGGTTTAGTACCAGAAGAACATAATTTTCTTGTGGAACCCTTCATATATTATGATAATCACAAACATATCTTAATTTAGGTAAGATGCCACTATAATAGGCTGTGGTAATACAATTTTATCTTAATCTAGATAAGGTAAAAATTGTGTCTGTTAGCCAGTTTGTAACCAAGCTATTTCCCCAGTATTGTTGCCCATTGTGAGCTGTGATTCATTTCTGTTTCTCACTACTTGTGTCTCTGTCATCTCATCTTCCTATTAGACTTATTGCTAAACTAGCATGTGCTGCCATCATGCTATTCATATCTGCAAAATCAGCATTCATATAATTATGGTATCTCTACAAATTGTCATATAATGTTTCTTATATTGCTTTATACTCAGTTCTGTACTTAATATCTTATCTCTAGGCCTACTTACAAAGTTAAGATTAAATGCTAAGCCTAGAGATGGTGAAAGCTAATCTAAGGGTTATGACAATGCCTGGAGTTCCTTAAAGTGCTCTGCCTGGTAACTCTGGAAGATGTTTTTGTTTCTTTGTGTTTCACATACCCCAACTTTATGGCTGGGAGAATAGAGATACAAAACATAATAGGTGCTACAATATGTTATGGGAGCTATGGATGTACCCAAAGGAAAGAAAAAGAGTGAAACTCACAGAGTTTGAACAAGCAAATACTGTTATTGTGAAAAGAGGAGGAAATACAGAAAAACATGAATGAGAAATGAGGTGTAGAACAGGAGTGAGCATAAGGAAGAGTAAATGTTAGAAATAGGATTAATTTTAACTGCTCAGGATGTTGCTGGATCTATAGAGACTTTGAAATGTAAGCTGTTTATTCCACATCAGAGGAAGCTGAAGTTGCTCATCACCTCCCAGTACTAGGGTTTGCCAGGTATTTTGTTACATCTTTTCAGTCAAGCAAGCAGGAAAACAAGTGATTCTTTAATGGTAAAAGGTTCCATTTGGTTTAGAATTCAGCATGCAACATCTTCATTTCCTTGCTAAAGATCCTTTCTGCCAGGCTCACCAAACAGAGGGGAAAATGTGTTTTTCAAAGCCTGTTTCCACTCTAAACTAGCAAGAGGCTGTCTTCTCTTAGCACCCAAACCTCTTCCAAAACACTGGAAAAGAGCATGCAGCAGCAGCTTTCCATTTAAGCAACTGGATGTATCAGGAACTGCCCCAGCTCTGCCCCAGCTCCCAGGAGGAAGATGCCTTACTAAGTTTTTCCTGGCTCAGTTAGGAGATTTCAAATCAGTGCCTGTTTGAGTTTTCTTTCAATCTGGGCTGTGTCTCAGGGGGCCTAGCAAGGTGTCGCTGCTGCCATGTGAGACCTCAAGGCATGCATCCAGTTTCAACACAGACAGGAACAGGCTAGCTCTATTAACAGGGCTCCTTTGGGGAGCAAAACTTGAAATTTTCAGGGAAGGGATGCACCTCAATGAGAGAGAGCAGTTTTTACCATGTTGCTTATCTCCTGTGGAAGTATAGGAATGCAGTGAGAATGCTGCTAGAAGTCCCCAGTGTTTCGGGACTAATTTGTTAATTTATTTGAGAGGCAAAGGGAAGCCTTTTTTGGGTAGCATTTTATAGGCTGCCTTATGACTGTTTCAGTCTGCCCTGACTCAGTCTGGTCCTTCCCCTGATAACTCTCTTTAACTATGAAACATGCAAGCAACAAATCCCATCGTTAAGGTGTACTTGACTGGAGCTACATACAAGCTAGCCAATGAAAAATGCCCAGAAACATCCTTGGGTGTTGCAGCCAGCTGGCACAGAGCAGCTCATGCCCACCCTGGTAAATGTTTTATGCAGAGTGGCTGAACCAAGCATCCTGCTGGGCAAAAGTCCTTACAGTCCAAGCCAGGAGCTGCTGGGGTGAATGTCGGGTGGCACAGTTCAAAATCATGCCAAGGGAACATGCTCGTGGTTAGCTGTAATTGGTGTTCACATTACACTGCTTGGGAATGCTCCAGATCCTGACAGACTTTACCAGTATGACCTCAGCCTGGATGGTTAAACCTCTGCTGAGTTATTGTGGCACCTAAGATCAGTTACTCAGTGTCCGGTTCCTTTGCATGAATGGTTTTGAAGCACAAGAGGGCAATATTGAGTTGCTGCAAGTGTCTGTAACAGCAGACCTGTATTTCCCTGGGATATTATTTCTTCCTCGAATCTCTTTCTATTTGATCACAAGTCTTTCACTCAGATGTTACGGTACCATGTGATATTAAAGACCTGATATAAATATTCAAAGTTTAACGCTGTAATTTTAATGCAGGGACCACCCCAATTTTCTGTTTTTTTTAATTAGTGTGCTAATTAGTCATATACCCTGCCACACTTAAGTTTTATTTTTAGATGGGAGAAGAAGAACCGGGTGGATTCATTCATCTGGAAAAATTTCTTCCAGTGATGACAGAAGTTCTACTTGAAAGAAGGTAATGGAAAGTGAATTTTATGTGTCTGTAGTTTATTCCAGATTGACAGGGTTGATTCTGATTAAACATATCTACAGAAATTTTATTTAACTGGAAGGAGTACACATCTTCCTTGTCATTTAAACTCAGTTTACATTAGCTAGATAGATTTTGTTTCAAAATTAGTTCATCTACATTAAATTATGTTGTACTGATGATATAAACAATACCAGCTTATAATCATAATTGTGATAATATGTAGCTTTTGTATTTTTAATGGGAATCAGAGTTGCTATTCAACATGCTTTGTATATCTCTGAAATATTTTGTATGCAAATTAAGATCATAACTATTGCTTTCTCTGAACATATGAGTTATGGTTACTGAGAAGCACAGAGTGTTACAGTGTATTCTAAATAAGTTGTGTAAACCAGCTTCATATTTGTGTCTCAAAGTGACTGCCAGGTACAGGTGGACATATACGATTAGCAGTCTAAAAGACTGCTGATCTAGAAGTGGTCACAAGTTGCACAGAAGTCTTTGCACATACACAGGAACTTGTGCTATTTTGACATTTTGCACTAAAGCAAGATTACTTACAAGGAGTTTATCTTTCATTTTAAACATGGTAGTCAAGGCTTTTGAGAATCTCAGCCTTGTCCAATCCTGAGAAGCTGTTTTGCACACAGAGGGCCTTTGGTAGGAGGGTGTTCTACATGTGAAGTAGCTGTGGCTCCACACTGATGTTCACCCTTTCACACAATGATGCCTTGCTGCTCTGGGCTCTCCTTCTCTTCCACATCCCCCTTCACACAAACACACACACACACACACACACACACACACACACACACACACACACACACACACAGACTCTCACACACACTTTCCCCAAGCTAATGGAGCCTTGTCAAGAACCACTTTGTCTTTTGGGGCACTGTGTCCATAGTTCACTTATGCAAACAAACATGAGATTTGGATCACAAAATCCAAGGCTTCTTCTTAGCACTTTTGATTTTTAGATAGTAAAAGACTGAGGCGGGTCCAGACAAAGCAATCAAGCAGTTAGAACCTCCCTGGATTCAGCTCCTTCTCTTTAGTATTCTGGGGCTTTGGTGAGAGCCTGCTGGGATATGAAAGCTGTCCATTGCTGCACTGAGCTTCTTTTCCAGCTCTGAAATCAAGCATGCATATGCATGCACACACGTGCCCAGTTCTTCCCTCTCTCTGAAATTGTTAGTGACAGACCTTTTCTTTTATAGCTACCAGCCTCCTTCGCTCATCATCAGCTCATTAGACTGCCCTAGTCCCACTAGGTGATCTGTTGCCTAGCTACCAGCCTACCTGGACAAAACTTTGTTTTCTTGGTTTATCCATTTCTGTTCAGTGCAGTGGCTGTGTAGAATGATTCATCTGCTGCTGATTCCTACTAAGCCACCAGCCCAGACGTGCAGGAGCCGTTCATCCGGCTCCTCAGCACAAGGGAAATGAAACAGTTGTACAATAAAAGATGTAAGAGTTAAATATATGGACAGTTCCAAAAGGTCAGGCTGCAATTAAATGTTTGATAGACAAAACTTTGTAAATTCTCATAGAAAATAAGCTTTCCTTTTCCTTTAGTACTTGTATTTAGTTTTTTCAGAACACTGGCAAACAGTAACTTAACTTTTCTGATTCTATGGTTTCAGATTCCGGCCTATCCCAGAAGATGTTATTCTACATGCATTTGAGGTCTGTAACTAAATATTCAAGTGCCTAATTGCTAGGAAAAAGTTGCTGCTTTTTGATAAAATAAGCTTAAAACCACAAGATTTATTCTTTTTCTTTAAAGGCTTTGGATGAGAATAAATGTGGATATATTACCAAAGAGGACCTGGTCAAACATTTGACTGAAGGAGGTAACATGGCTTCTGTAATATCAATATTTAAGTAAAAAGCATTACATATGTATATGGCACCTTGAGGTCCTTACCCTGTGTGCCAAAACCTGTGGGAGTAGATACATTGTCTTCAAACAATGCTGTTGCTGTGATGAGTGGCTGCAGTCTAGGACATTTCACTGGTCAGTGATGCAGGAAAATAGCATTTATCTGCCTGCTTGCAGACATTATAAAATAGAGATTTTTATTCTTATCCTTATTCATAATTCAGTCATGTCTGGATATTTAGTGATTCTGTGCACACCTCTAAGTGTGCTCACTAAGTGTGTGACTCTTTTGCTGTTCTGTAAAATTGCGGCTTAGATTTCTGGATGTTTCAGTGGTTTCAGTGCTCATTCATTCTTACATTATCTTGATCTTAATTCTAGAGCCATATGCAAACAAAGAGATTCAAAGACAAGATTTAAGCTGTACATTCTGTAATCCTCAATATCTCTTGAAGAGCCTGCTTTTCGTGCGTGGCTGACTCATGCCCACCTGCCTCATGTTCAAAAGGGTGTGCAGGCTTTGTGCAAGACCTAGCCTCAGATGGTAACCTGGTTCTCTGAGGGATGAAATAGGCCATCAGCAGCTTTGAAGCTCCTAAAAGAGAAAAACAGAAGTCTTTCATGATGTGAATACAAGTGCAAGGATAGCCAAATGAGAGATAATAATTCTAATGTACACAGGAGAAAAACTCTGACAAAAATGGTTATTTCAAAATCCATGGCAGAGAGAAACAGGCTGTTTTGGTGTCTATGAACTAGAAGATCAGATAGATCCAGGTCCTCTGTCTCCTTTCTTTTAGACTGGCTCACTTGATGTGCAACACTTATATTGGCAAAAGGGAAGGAACAAGATCCTTAGTGTTGTTCCTTTTCTCCTCTGTGTGAGAATTAAAAGGAGATCCTTTCAAGGGATAAGCAGTGGAATTTGCCAGTCCTTGAAAGGATACTTACCAAGACAAAGTGTTATTCTCTGCTGTCTTTCAGGTGAGCCCTTTACTCAGGAGGAAATGGAGGACATGCTTGCTGTTGCCCTAGATCCAGAAACAAACCTTCTTCACTACAGAGACTACCGTGTAAAGCTGGTAGTAGATGAAACTAAGACCTTCCCCTTCAATGTCTGAGATGCCTTTTGGTAACAGCACTGTAGCCTGACAGATAGTTGAAATATGTATTTCAAAGTATAACAAAGCTCACCTTGTGACTTGGTGCTTATAATTAAAATAAAATCGGTGTAGGTATATTTCCTTGGGTTCTCTGTGTGTGTGTATATATATACATATAAAAATATATTCACTCCTGGAAAAAGAGCTCTTGACAGAAATACTGTGTAAGGTCTGGAAAAGAAGTCATGGAATTTTGTTGAAAAATAGCAGGAAAAATAATGTTAATGAAGTCAAGAAATAACTTTATGATTGCTTTTGAAAAACTAATGGAAAATGAGACCTGCAGAAACAGATAATATGTAGGTAAGTGAGTATCTTAAGGTGACTAATACTAGCAAGATAAAGCTTTAATATTTAAATGTAAAATGTCCTTGTTTGTGTTTAACTAATAATGAACCAGGTACATTACACCTTTGGAAATAATATAAAAAATAAACTTTCTAGTGTTTTTTAAGGATTTGTGTTTTGTTTACCACAGGCAATTGAACTGGACCAGTTAGTTCCAGTTTATATTACTAATCCACTGACATGGTATTTTGCTTTCTTTTTAAATGTACAGGGAACACTCTAGCCATTTCCATAGTTAGCCTAATCTTTGAGAACATTTTGGTTACTATAGGCAATGAACAGTTCCCCTTTTGTAACCAGTTTGAAAGTCAAATTTCAGCTCTTCAAAACTTAGGATCACAGGATAGGAATTTGATTTTCGTAAACTGATGAAGCACCATTTTTTGAAAGGTATTAGTGTAGAATTGGTGTCTTAGCTTTTTTTGCTAGCAAACCACCACAGACCTCACAGCTCTTCTCATTTCAAGTTTGATAATTTTCTGTTACTGTACTGCCATTCTTTAACTTGATTTCGAGTTCTTTCCCCTTGAGTTCTTGCTGTACATCATCTAAAAAGTGACCAGCAGATGATGAGGTCTCAGCTTGTAGGAGATTCTGTTTTGC
The DNA here is from genome assembly GCA_013398075.1 of Notiomystis cincta. Lineage (NCBI taxonomy): Eukaryota > Metazoa > Chordata > Aves > Passeriformes > Notiomystidae > Notiomystis > Notiomystis cincta. The sequence continues at coordinate 77,424 of VZRX01020514.1, forward strand.
TCCTCAAGAGTAGCATCTTGCACTTTGTACTCCATCTCTGTTTTACTGCTCTCTATCAAGTTGGCTTTCCTCCTGTACTATGTTCTACCTCTCCTTTGTCCCAACTGCATATTCCAGCTCTGTGTCATCCACAGCCTTCATCAGCTCATGAAATCTGGGGAAGACTGACACAGAGAGGCACTGAGTGCCTTACTCCTTGTCATGCCTTTCCAGTGGCAGAGGTGAGAACAGAGCATAGGACCCCTCCTCATATCAGGTCTTTTACCATACCCATTTGTTTCCTTTGGTCTGGAAGCTCAGACAAACTGTTTTCATACACAGCTACAGGTGACCTGCTGTGCTTCACAAAGAAGAGATTAACATGATCTAAATGAGGTGATGGAAGTAGTCTATAAGTCTTTTTTGATTCCCTTTTCACTTCTCTAACCCAAGTTTTCTTTCACTGTTACTTGCTTAACCAGCAAGACAAGAGTTAATGCAGGTAGACAACATTTGTACAGTTCTAAGCTGCATCTGGGAAACACTGTTGCCCTGCTCCTGCAACTCAGCAATGCACTCTGGTTAACACATTTACTGTGTTTCACTTTATTGCCAGTAAGAAGGAAAACCAAAGGCTATCATTAGTGTTATACCGGGGAAAGATACAAGTTTTTGACGATTAAAGCAAGAGCAACAAAGACCTATTAAGGAAATATATTTTTATTAACTTCTTCAGTCTCTCTTTCAAATTATTTTCCCTAGATGAATTGTCTTTCCATCTGATGTGGAAGTCTGTTATACTGGATTTCTAATACAGGTGGTGTGAGTACAAGTTTCATTCATATGCAGTCCTGGAGTCCTTGTCAGCCTCATCTTGGATATCAGCAGGAAGATGCTTATTTCAGGAAATCATTTCATAGCTCCCAGTGCTCCAGAGAGAGCACAATTTGTTTTTAGTGGTGCTTCCCCAGAGGCCTCCTCAGCTGGTGCTGTGTCAAATCAGGATGTCCACATACAATACTGTTGCAATTCATAGGGCAGATAGGATCTTAACATACATTCTTTTATAATACATATAATTTTTTATTTTGCAGTCCTCAAATGAAAGGAAAGAGGGTATTCTGGCAAGTAAAAAGTGTGATTGTAATTGTGTCTGAGTTTATTGTACAGCAGCTGTTCTAGTTCCATCTTCTTATACCTGTCTCCTTTTGCAAGAAAGGTATGTGCAAACAGGACAAACAAAAGCAAGTTGCAGTGTTCTCTTTGGGCACAAAATTTCATTGCCTAGAGAGTTTCCAAACTGAGGGTGAATGAATTGTCAAGACCCAATCTCAGACTCTGCAGGATCCTAGAACCTGAGTGTGCCCTGCCAGCCAGGATCAAATCGCAGTGATCTGACCGGCTCGTGAGGCAGCTGCCCCATGGGTCACCCCAGCAGAGGCTGAGCAGTGAACTCCTGACTGTTCCCTTGCCTGTGCCTTTCATGGCTTTGCCAGCCCACAGCCACCCATTTGTCGTCCATCTTGGTGGGCTGTGTGAGGGACTCAGTGCTCTGCCTCTCTGTGCTCCCTTGAGGATGAGCAGGCACCCACACGCTAGGGAAAGGGAGAGGGAGACTCAGGGAACTGCTTTGTTGAAATTAAAACCCCTCTTTGATTCTAAATTTGAAGGGAAAAATATGTTACTTTGTCCTCTTCTTTGAGGTGAACAGATTGAGCAGCTGAGTGGTCTTGAGCTGTCTCTTATTACATGCCTCTCCCTGTTGCTGTTTTGCCTCTCCTCTCAAGATCAGGAACCAAGGTAAGGGATTGGAACAAAAGGAGAAATCTCCAGGGAGGAACCAGCGTAGTACCTGGATTTCTCACAGGGAATAGAGCCAAGACATTGAAGAAACTGGGCAAGTCAGAGGGTTTTTTGACCTAGTTGAAAAAGGGAGAGGGAAGGGAACTCATTATCCAAATGTAGAAAAGAAAACAAAATTAAAAGAAGAAGAAGAAATCAAAGAAGCCAACACTGGAAATAATCTACACATACAACTGAATCAGCAGACTGTTTACATCACTGCTGTGAGTTGTAGGCTGGACAAGACTTTACTTGTTTAAAACTTTAAGTAGTTCAGCTGTGTCAGGGCATATCTGGTGTACAGTGGAGACCTCAGTCTTACTGATACTGTGCAGGAATTATTCTAGCTGCTGAGCTTGTGCCTGGGAGTACAGTTGCTCATATTCCAGGTAATACATTGCTTTTTGTGTTTCCTTCATCAGCTTTGAAGTTGCATCTCCAAAACACTTTTCCATCTGTTAGTGATAGTCCCATATATATTCACACCTGAAGACTTCAGTGTTTCCCCACTGCAATGAATATCAACATGATACTTACAGCTGCTTGAGACTCTCCACTGGCCGTGGGCAGAAACAGAAGTTGCAGGACTTCCTCCACCAAAATGCTAATGGGGCAGCATCAGACCTGTGACTCCAGGGAAAGAACTGGGCTGTTCATCTGTGCACCTCCACACATGTTACCACACAGGTAAGAGCCTGTAAAATGTTTAGGCTCTTAGCTCTGTTCAGGCAATGAGAATTTGCTACATTTTCCTCTGGTTTCAATCTGTGTTTTCTCTTGGTTCTCTTATGTGTAGTTTCCTTAATACAATTGTGTGATATCCTATGAGGATTGAAAATGCAAGACAGTTTTGCTCTGCCCCACACTGCTGATGCACTGCTGCACTCTCTGACAGCTGCCTGTATCAGGATGGGGTCTATCACTGGATTTAGACTTGTTACCACTGAAATTAGCACTGGCAAAACCTTCATCACAGGTAGCAGGAGGAACCTGGGCCATCAGTTCTATGGGGGAAAGTGGCTGGGGATGCTGGAGTTCAGCCAAGGCTGGGTTGGGCACAGGAAGTCATGATTTTTTAAGTCCAGTATTACACTGTTATAATTGTGTGAGAGGGGAAGAGTAGTCTTGACAATAAGACAGGAGGTTGACACACAGATTTAATTTTGGACTTTGTGAGAGGTATTGGAAGGTCACACAGTCTCTTGCTTGCTGATCTTTCCATGTATAAAGTCAGAGGAACTATAAAGAATAGGAGACAGGGGGTATCTGCCTTGCCTACTTGTACTGCTGACTTTTTGTATCATTAATTCTGATGTTTGCACACTGTTTGTACTGTGATGGTCTGATTAAAATCAGTGCCTACAGGCCTCCCTGTAACATAATTAATAAAGTTCAAGTCTTTTGTTCCAGACTGTATGTTCAGGTCTCAACTTCTAAACAGGTCAATCCACATCAAGTATGTTTGTTTTTCATTGAACACAACTCTGTTTCACAGTGTCTCATGCCATGATAGGTTTGACTATAAGACTAACTATTAAAACATCTGCTCTTATTGTTGGAGGGTATTTTTGGCAGGTCAGTACTGGACATGGGGACTATGCTGATTTAAAAGCTAAAGAAAGATGTGGGTCGAAACAAAGCAGATTCTCCCGTTTCACCTATTTTGAATCCCTGGGGCTACTGTTTGCCTTAGTGTAGTTCTAAAAGCCAAGAAAATATTACTCACTATGCTCAAAAGATTGATCACAGCATTTGTGTCCTGAGGCCCAAATCCTAAAGATCTTATTCAGAGAGAACTCCCATTGACTTCAAAGGGAGTTCTCTCTATAGAAGAGCTGCAGAAATAGTGATGCACTGGCTCACATGGCACTGTAAAAACGTTTTAGTCTCTTTAAAGAAGACTCCTCTGTCAAAGATCCAACAGAGATGTCCAACCAGCTGCAAGTTATGTCATTGAAATGACCAAAACTGTAAAACTGTGGGTGTAGGTAGTTAATTCTTGTCTAGAGTAATGCAAGCAAGAGTTACCAAGAGTTAGCAAGAGCCAGCAGTCAGAACTTTTCCATATTGTTCAGAGCACAAAAAGTGAAACTAGGCATGCTTCTGCATGGAGATGTAAAATCACCTTTTCCTGCTCTTACCCTGGAGACATTGCAGCCTTGAAAACACACATATGTTGCTTCTGTGTTTTCATATACTAAACCAATTCCTTTTATTCTGGACTCTATTTCTTCTAGAAGCCTACTAGAAGAGGCTTCCTTGTTGCAAATACCTGCCTAAATGGTACCATAAAAAATATTGTTCAGAACAAGATGTTTCAAGTAGAGGAAAGCCCTTGAATATTTCCTGTCAACAGCGATCTCTTTCCTGCCAAGACAACAGCATCCCCCAGTGCAGAACAGGTCCTAAGATTTGCCTTATGGTGTGCAGCCATGCCTTCCCCTAGATACCACCCTAGTAATTAAAATAACCAGAGTGAACCAAGTTCTAAGGTTTTCTAGAAGTGTGATTTTGGAGCTGATAATGCAAAAATTTGAAGCACTCTGAGGTCTTCCACATCCGTGAGTTATTCAAGTTTTATGCATTACATTAGATTTTACTATGAAGGATTTATTATGGTCCATTTGGAAACTGGTAGCAAAGACTGAAATTTGAATCCATTGTAACACACCCAGGAGAAACCCAGTAGTGCAACTTTAAGGACAACTTCACTGGAACACCTATTTGTGAGGTGAAGTTGCACTCAATATTGCAGAGACAAAACTAAAAAACCCCACCAGAGCCAGTTTTCACGTGGTCTTAAGTTGTTGCCTTGAGAAGCAATGCCATTCTTCAGAGCTCCCACAAACACAGAGGTGCACTGAAATTCAGCCCAAATTTCATGGAAAACTGAGAACCTGTCTCTAGTTCTTTGTGCTTTTTCAAAGTTGCAGAGACAGATTGTTATGCTAAATATGATGGTTTACTATCATTGAGATCACTAGGGGAGAACTTTCTGAGGCAGTTGTTTAACTAGGAGTGGGTAGAAGACCACTCTAAGTACAGGGCCCTTGACTCAACCCATTAAAGAAAAAGAGAATGCAAGGAAGAAGGCAAGAAGGAGGGAGAGAAGGAGAGGAAGGAGAGGAAG
>VZRX01020515.1:0-33581 GCA_013398075.1 Notiomystis cincta
TATTCTATATTCTATATTCTATGTTCTGTGTTCTCTGTTCTATATTCCATATCCTGTATCTATATATTCTATATTCTATATTCCATATCCTATATATTCTATATTTTATGTTCTATATTCTATATTCTATCTTGTACTTGTTTTGGTGAATGGTTGTAGATTTAAGTTACTCTAAAGTTTCTTGATTTTGTTCTTAATGGGTAAATGAGCTCTTCAACCAGCTGGAGATGTCTTTATCTACTGGAATCAAGAGGACCTCGGAGCCTGGAATTTATTAGGACACTTAGGACAGTGTAGGAAATCTTGATGGTAGTGAAAAATTTCCTCAGGAATAGCACATCTGATTAGAAACCTGAATTTAAACTGGACAACACAGACTTTTATTTAGATACATCATTGCAGGCGTTGTAATTTGAAAATGTTGGTTTGGGGTTTTGATCTCAGTATTCCTCACTGGGATATAATGAGCATATTCCCCCTTATCCTCTCCCCCTCCCTCCCATTCATCTCAAAGGCATCATGATGGGAAAAATCTTCCTGGAAATGCTCAGAGACACCGTCACACACAACTTGTGGGCCAATTTGGCATCACATTCCCAAAGTGACACAAATGTGAGGTAAAATGCGTGGCCTAAACCCCCACAGAGGATGCTCCCCTAGCTCTGCTCGGCCCTAAGGGGGCCCCCTTTTGTCACCTGTGGGCTCTAAAGCCACCCTGGATTGAATTTGCTGGTTCCCCTCCCTCCTGTGTGAAGTGGGAGCAGTAAGTGCAAGGAGAGCTTTTGGCAGTGTTTCAGGGACAGCAGCTTGTAGGAACTGGAGTGTGTCCAGCAGAGGAGGAAGAGCAGGAGGCTTGGTAGTGGCATTTCCTTTAATCACAGTTTCAGAGGCTCTGCCCTGAAGTCACTGCAGGCTGATTGTGCCTCTGTGCATCAAACACAGGGGAAAAGTCTGCTGCTGTCTCTAACACCTCAGACTCCTCAAAGGCTGTGCCCTCAGTTCCTTCCAGGAATGTCATTAAACCTCTACAACATCTGGCAACCCTTCCCAACCAACCAGAGGCTGGACAGCCATTCCCTGAAGGGCTGAGTGGTGTGTGGTAAATACCCTCAGCTGCCAGGGGTGTAGTAAATACATGGTAGAGTCCCAGCCTTTTGAGGCAGTGAGTAGAGCAAGGTGCTTCTTTCTCACAGAAAATGCCTTGTGTGATGTGAGAAATGCCAAGAGGTGGTGACCAGGAGAAGGAAGTTGCTGTCCTGCTGAAGTAGGGGCATGATTCAGCTGTAAAAGAAAAGTGTCCTCCCTCCCTGAGACAGGGCTTGGGGCAGGGAGACAGGAACAAAGGGATTTGGGAAATACAGATTTGCTTTAGGACCTGGAAGAGGCCCCGGGAAGGTGGAAGGAGGAATGATCCACCACACAGCTGCCCCTCAGCAGAGCTGGGCTCCCGATGGCCTGTCCCTCAAGGATTTTTTCCCACCTCGTGTGTCCCTTAGGAGCTGTATGAGAAGGCCTCCCAGGAGGTGACAGGCCCGCTGAGCTCAGCCCACCAGTGGGTGAACATGAGCGACGTGTCCGTGGAGCTCAACGCCAGCCACACGGTGAGAGCGGCAGGAAGGGCCCTCCTGCCGCAGCAGCAGCGCCTGCCACACCCAGGGGGAATGGCTGTAACCTCTTCTTCCTTCTCTCCCCCCCTTCTGATTTAGGTTAGAACCTGTAAACCTGCCCTGGGGCACAGCTTTGCTGCGGGGACTATCGATGGAGTGGGGGCTTTCAACTTCACCCAAGGTAATTTGGGGGCAGATCCCGATGTGGCTGTGTACGAACAGGGAGGGCACGGGGCATCCCCCAGAGAGACTGAAACCCCTGGAGTCACTCCACAGCACCCAAAGGGATGGTTTTTAGGAAGGTGGAGGAAACCCCCTCGCAGGTTTGTCTGTGTCCATCAGAAAGTTTGGGAAAAGTATCTGGCCGTGGCCTGGAGGAAGGAGAGCAAGGGGATGGAGGGGGAATAGGGAGAAGAAAGAGCTGGTTTGGGGCTCTCCTGCTGAAGCTCAGCTCCTCAAACCACCCCAGGAAAGGGAGGTGGTCAGAGTCCACTGAGAACTATCCCACCCCTGGGAGCGGGGAGTGTCTGCCTGAGAGCTGCTGGGGCAGCTGAGGAGCAGAGATTAAAGACATTTCCTCCTCAAGGCTCAGTAGAAGGGGACCCGTTTTGGGATCAAATTCGGGACCAGCTGCTGGGAGAGCCATCGAATGAAACCAAAGCCTGCCACGAACCCAAGCCCATCCTCTTCAGCACGGGAGAGGTAAGGACACAGCCCTGTGTGCCCTGGGGAGTGCAGGGATCACTGATCTGGGCTGGGATCACAGATCCCAATCCCTCAGGGGTTGTTAGGGAGCTACAGATAACATCTGTGATGTCTGGTGAAGAGCAAGCAGGGAGCACAGGCTGCATGGGCTCTGAAGGCGTGGAAAGAGAAAGCAAGAATAAAGTGTTGTCACTAGTTCACATCAGAATGAGAGAGGTGGGAGTCCTCCCCTTTCACATTTTTTCTGTATATCCCAGGAGGAGAAACCAGACCTGCCATAAACCCCCTACAGAAATCCATCCTGGCCTAAGTCTCTGCCTGTGGAGCAGCCCTGAGCTGGTTGCACAGGGAAAATGCAGGAGGTGAGGGAGAGCCTCCTGTGTGTGTAATTCAGCATTGCCTCCCAGCAGCCTCTGACTGCAGGACCTCCTCTGCTGGTGCTCAGAACTTTATAGCTCTGGGTGCATTTTCCATTTGGTTCTGACCTTAATCCATGAAAGGATCTTACCTCTTTCCACGGCACAGACCAGTCCCACAAAATGCAGTAACTCATCAGGGTGCCTTCTGGAAAACCTGGAGAACTTGTCACAACAACAAGGATTTACTGGAAGTGCCCTGGGGAGAGGGTCTCCAGCAGATCCTGCTCCCAGCAGGACCAGCAGCTGCTCAGGGCATGTCCAGAAGAGCTGGGGCAGCCAGCAGGGATGGGGATCCCTCTCCCAGGGATGCCCTGCTCATCCAGGGAAGGGCTGTTTCTCAGGGCTGCTGCTCCATTGATCCCAGCCCATCCCCACACTCAGGGCGTGGCCCGGCGTTTGCACTTCCTGAGCTCTCCCCAAATCCTGCTTTACAACTCTAAATGGGAATTGCTGCCCCTTTTCCCACCTGAGGCTCCCCTGGCACTGAGGCCAATGTGCTGCCGTGCAGAGGGATCATGGCCAGGGTTCTTTAGAGCACTCAGGCGAGGCCATCTGGGTAAGGAAATTCATTGTTATTCCTTTCACCGGCCTCCTTGAAAGCTTCCCCGCTGTCACTTTGTGTTCAATCAGCTCCTCACCTCAGCTCTCCCCAAAAGAGGCCCCAGCTCCTCCCAGCCTCCTCCTCCTCCTCCGTGCAGGATGGTGTTGCTGAGAGTAAATTACACTTTATTCTTACGGCTTTAGCACATTTTAGGGATGCTCTGGCAGGCCTCCTGCTTCTGATGTGCTTCACGAGCTTTTGTCATTCATGTTTTGCCCCCAGCAAATTGCTCCTCAGAAAAAAACCCTTTTTTGGCTCTCTGGAGTGAAATTTTTCATCTCCTTATCAATTTAATTTCTATCCATTTTCCATGCAGGTGAGGGGTTTCTAGGTGCTACCCTGACCTTCTTTACCCACTTTGCCTAAAGCTGCCCCTCTGGCAATACCTTATTTCAGGTTTTTTTTGCCTTACCCATAGCATTTACCTGTGCCTTACGTGACTCTTATGGCCAGACATCATATGAATGTGTTCTTCTCATGTGTTAATAAATTAAATTTTAATGTTAATAAGTTAATCGTAATTTAAAATGTTAATGAATTTTAAATGCTAATAAATTAAATTTCATTTACAAATAAATTCACAAAATAAATTTATCTGCCTGGCTGATGACTGTAGGAAGGAAAACACCTTGGCTATTTTGTTTCTAATAAGCCAGAGTATTTATAAGCACTTTTTCCTCCCCCTCAGATGACTTGGCCCCACCCCTGGCACCCGGACATCGTGGATGTGCAGATTGCTGCCATCGGATCCCTGGCAATCCTTGCTGTTCCCGGGGAGTTCACGTGTGTATTCCTTGGGTCTTGTTCTATTTGTAGCAGCCAGATTTCATTCAAACCTCCTGGAACAGTTCTGCCTGCAGGTAGAAAGGGGGGTAGGCTCCAAGTTGTCCCCAGACTTACCCTGGGAACGACTGAGGTGCACACAGGCTTTCTGAATCATTTTGGTTGGAAGAAAATGCAGTTTCAAGGCAACCAAAGGAATCTGTTAACTTTGATTCTGTTTTTGGCACCACAAACATCGTAACGATGAATTGCACTGCCTGTCGGTGGTGCAACAATGCAAATTTAAATAGGATTATGATTTCTCTCTCATACCTTTATTTCTATCCCTCCCTGGGGTGCCTCCAACCCTGCCCTGGCTGTGGTGATGGCTGTGAAATGTTTTGAGGTGTTTTGGTTGAACTTGTGCACAGAGCCTTTAAGGGATCTTGGGCAGTGCTGGAGCTGTTGTGGGAATTTCTGGTGGGTGCTGCAAGTCCAGCCAGCAATTCCTGCTTTAGATTCCTGCTATCCACAACTCTGGGAGAGGTTGGGCTCTGCTCCCAGGGAACAGGGACAGGACAAGGGGTGGCTCAGCTTGGCCAGCAGCAGGAATTTCTCCATGGAAAGGCTGCTCAGGCCTTGGCAGGGGCTGCCCAGGGAGCTTTGGAGTGCCCATGGCTGGAGGTGTCCAAGGAAGGGCTGGAGGTGGCACTCAGAGCTCTGGGCTGGGGACAAGGTGGGCATCGGGCCCAGGGTGGACTCCCTGGGCTGGGAGGGCTTTTCCAGCCTCAGGAATCCCGGGATTCCCTGATTCTGGAGCCTGACTTTGTTCCCTCCCTGCCCTAGGACCATGTCTGGACGCAGGCTGCGGGAAGCTGTTAAGAGTGTGAGTTGCTGAGGTTTCCTCAGTGTACACCACGTCTGGAACTTCTCCTTTCTGGAGCCTCCTGGTTTTCCCCTCCTCTCCTCCCAGCTGGGCTCACGGGGCTTGTGTCCCACAGATGTTTCCTTCTCCCATTTTCTTCAGGCAGATTTTCCATGTGCTTCCTGACAGGCAGGAGAAATGAATATCCTCCCCAAAACACCAACTGATCGGGTTTCAGTCCATTAAGCCAATTCCACAGGGGTCCAGGCACAACTGATGCCAGTAGGAGTTTGGCTCTTGGATTGAGGGGTTCAGCTCCTTAATCCCTACCAGGATTTTGCAACATGAGAACAACTGTCAAAAAATGGCAAAAAAATTTTTTTCTCTTTGGTTGACACATCCTGGCTGCAGCCTGAATAAAATCCCAGTCCCAGGCACCATCTCCACAATTCACTGAGCCTTTCTCATGCTTATATCCCTGATTTTTTTTGAGTTTACAGACATCAGCTTCCAAAAAGCCCCCTAGATTTACTGGAACGTGAGGTCATTGGTCCTCTTTTTCTTTGGGGAGTGAATATGAGATGTTAAAAAAGACAAATTGCACTTGAAAGTTTGCATTCCTGAGCATCCAGCCTCCTTCCCACCATAACTTTGTATTCTGTCCTGGTAAATAATAGTAATAATAATAATAATAATAATAATAATAACAACAATAACAATTATGATAATGCCAACAACCATAACAATGATAACAATGTTGATATAATAATAATAATAACAACAACAGTCTAGTCCTGCATTAAGCAGTTGTTTCAAGGTGAGGATTTTATTTCCTTTCTTAGGAATTCAATTCCCATGGGACACCAGGGATGAACGTTGTGATTGCAGGTCTGTGCAATGTCTACACCCACTACATCACCACCTATGAGGAATACCAGGTAAATGTTAAATCTGGGGATGGAATCTGTCTAACTGAGTTCAGCTTTTGGCTCTGTGGGCTAATAATTCACGTGAAATTATGTGTGTTTAGAGTTCTTTACCACAAAAATGGGCAGGGAGAACTGGGAGGGAAGGTTGGAAGAACTGGAGTTGGAAGAATCCCACTCTAAAAAGTTGGAAGAGGAGGCAAGTTGCATCATAAGCCTTTAAAAGAGGGTAAAACCTGTGATAATTGGAAGAGCAAAGAGGGCACAAACTGCAGTGATAACTGCAAGAGCAAACAGGCCCTCCCTGTTTGCAACAGGTTGGAGAATGAGGAATAGCCTGAAGTTGCAGCAGAAATACTTTGGCGAGTTGCTGGAGCTGTCTCCTTATCAGAAAGGGAGTAAATAACCCCCCTGCTGATCTTGAGCTGGGTGGGATGGGATGTACAAACCACTCAGGAGCCCTCCCAACCCTCCTCCTCCGAATTTGTCCTTCCCAGGTTCAACGATACGAGGCAGCCTCGACTATTTATGGGCCACACACCCTTTCTGCTTACATCCAGCTGTACAGGGGCCTGGCCAAGGCTATTGCTCTGGTAAGCAGCATTTCCTATGTGCCACAGGCTGCTGGGGACATCTAAATCCTGTCAGTGGTGGTGGCTGTTCCTCCCTGGGAGGACTGCTGCCCTCTCTCTCCAGAATCCACTTTGAGAAACACTATGTGGCATGAAAATAATTCCTGTAATGGGTTTCTGACAGCACTTGAGAAATTCTGGGGGTTTTGCAGCTCAAAGTGTAGGAAATCAGTACCTCCAACCTTTCAGCATGGCCTGAGGTTGCTGCTTTTCTACCAACAGGAAAAAACTCTGCTATGTTTTTGCTGTACCTGGTCCGTTATCACCGTGTGAACGGGCAGGGGCCCTGGGCAGGAATATCCTGGGATATTCCAGGGCTGGATTTAGGAGACCCCAGCCACAGGGCAGCAGGTGTCCTGCAGGGATTGCTCCTGCAAGCAGAGCACAGATGGAGGTCCTCTGCTTTGGTTTCACGCTCACTTTATTATTCCTACAATCTGTGCAAGCAGAGGCTGCGAGGCAGAGCAGGAGCAGTGCTGTGGTTCCCCAGGGAATCCTGGCCATCCATGTGGAGTTTTAACGAGCACATCTCCTCCTCTCTCCCAGAATGCCACTCAGGATTTGCCCCGTGGTCCAGAGCCCCCACTTTTCACAGTAACCACTGTGACCCTGCTGCCTTCTCTCAGCGCCGAGAACGCGCCGGCCAATCAAACTTTTGGGGATGTGCTGGAAGAAGTGAGACAAGAGTATCGAGAGGTGAGAGCTTCAGGGAGTCCCTAAAAGTCTCTAAATTTGGGAAATTGCCTTTAAATTCTTACCCCTCACCCCTTGAGTTCTGTGGGTTGTGGTGCCCTCAGAGCAAACAGGTCTTGTCTCTCTGGTGGGCACGGTTGAGAAGGCAGGGACAGAGCATTTCCATGCCTATACCACTGTACTGAGGGGGAATAAAATGGGTGAATAAAGGGAAAAATAACAGCCTTTCATTCAGCACAAAGCACATTTCCCCTTCTGCTTCAAAACAAAATAGCAGTAGATTAAGTAGGCAAATATTGTACAGTGATTTTTTACAAGCAGCAATCAGGTCACCTTTGATGCCTCTGCTGTGGAATGTAAATGAAATGAAATCAAAATGTCAGAAATGGTTGTTTTCAATGCTCAACATTTAGATAAGATGTTCTGAGCAAGGGCACATTTCACCTCATTGCTGTCTCCAGCAGTAAGGCAGGGAGGCATTCTGAAAAATCTCTCTCATTTCCTCCCTTTTTTATGTGCAAGCAGGACAAGTGGAATGGAGAGGCCCAGAACAGCAGTTCAAAGCATAAATTGTCCACTGCTGTTGCAAGAAGTGAAATTATAAATAATTTAAAACAACAACAAGAACCCAAGCACAATAAAACAGCACGAAACCAACCCCCCCCTCTAAAACCACCAAATGGCCTCTTCAAAGTTTGCTCCTAATATGCTGCTCAGCCTTTAATACAAATCTCAATTTCCCCCCCAGAGAGAAGTTGCTGAAGTGACTTTTGTGGGTGCAAACCCCAGGAACTCTGCAGAGAACGCGGTAAATGTGGTGGAATGATGCTGGAATTGGGGTGTTTGGGATAAATGGATATTTGGGTAGGGTATTTTTTCCTTTGCTGGGAGACCAGAGAAAGATGTGTGCTTTGGGAAACATCACCACCAGAAAGCTTTTGGGGCAAAGAAGTGAATTTGGACTGGTTTTGATGTCTTCATGTTATTGAAGTTGAACCATGTTGTGTGTTAGACCAGGCACTGTTTGTTGGTGGCCAGGGCACACTGGTCTCTAATTTCCATCCTACCACCCTGCTGCTTTATTTGAAAAAATGAAGGGAACTAGAAAACCACTTAATTCATTCCATCACTTGCCTTGCATAGACATTGTCAGTGCCCATTCTCTTTTTACAGAGAAGTTCTTTGCATCATTTATCAGCTTAAATTGGCAGTAAAATGTAACATTTTTGCCAGTAATTCCCACATTTGCCAGTAAAACCTGAGGAAGCACAGTCCCTACCCAGTTGAAAGTGCCACAGAAGGTTGAGATGTGCCTGTACCTTCAGTGTCTGCCTAACTCTGATATTTTTATTCCAGACGGAGCATAACTTCCTGACGGTGGAGAGATACTCCAACATTTCCAGCAGCTGGCGTGTGGTGCTGAACGATGCCTCCTGGGACACCAGGTGGGTGCCCTGAGCAATTTCCCTGTCCCACAGACTCCAAGGAGTCATTCCAGTCTAACCTGAAGGGCTTCATTCCAAAGCTCCCAGCGCCGGGTTCTTCTTGGCCCTGCAGGTGATGCTCTCTAGGGGAGGATCAACTCATAGTTGGGGGGTTGATTTGGCAAAACTGGTGTTCCCTTTGGCTCCAGAATCTGGAATTGGAGGCTTGTAAATTTGGGAAAGGGAGGAGGAAGGACAGGAATTACAGAAGGTTTGTGGTCCAGCTTGCTCCTAGCCTACATCCATGGGGATGAATAGGATGCCAAAGAGAAAATAGGAGAGACTCACAGGGAAAAACTGGCCAGATTTGTTGTGCAGCATAAACAGACAACAATTTTAGAAAGTTTGCAAGAAAGAAAAGTTAAGGGTAGGCATGTCAGCCTTCAGGAAAAATCTCCACAAAGCAGCAAGGCTGGTGTCTCCTTTCAGAGCTGTAGGTTAATCTTCATCAGCTTCCCAAGAAGGGCTCCCTCAGAGGCAGATGAAAAGTCCCTCGTCCCCAGATGATGGTGGGGTTTTGAGGCTGAGCTTTCTCTGCAGAGTTTTGAGGTTGAGCAGAAAGGCTTTTGCACATGGGGTCTGTAAAAGAAAATGGGCTTTTGATGTGGAAATGGGTTCCAGAAGTCCCAAGCTCAATAATTTTAGACTTTGTGATTTGAGTGAATATTCACCCTCTTGGTTTAGCTCTGCCCCTGCACAGGAAGGACTTAAAGTACACTTACCTGGAGTGCCTTCATCTCAATGCAGAGTAGATTTCCTTGCTGACTGCAGTTTTGGGCCTGTTTTCCAGGTTTTACTGGATCAAAGGGTCCCGTGGGGAGAGCAATGTGACCATCGAGTGGCACATCCCAGCTGGCAGCGAGCCGGGCGTGTACCGGCTCCGCTACTTCGGGCACTACAAGAAGAGGGTGTCCCTCTTCCGCACCATCACGGTCCCTTTTGAAGGCTCATCCTCAGCCTTTCGAATCACAGCTCCATAGGTGATCCCATTCCCTAAAGGAATGCTCTCCTTGAGCGCTAAATTTGGTATCTGGGCTGTGCAGGAGTTGGATTTCGATGATTCTTGTGGGTCTCCTCCAACTCCAGGTGATTCCGTGATGTTCTGGGAGGGGTTTTTTGTGGCTCTGGATATCACTGCTGCCCCTTGAATGCTGCTGATCATCCTTTGCTGTGCAAAGCTTGACTTCCTGGAAAGTTTTGTCTCTTCCCTGCAGTTGAGTCTCCTCAGGTGTCCTCAGTCAAGTGGTTCTTGTCCTGGCCAGGCCTGCTTTCAGCTGATTCTTATTGTAATAAAAGATGTAACTTCTTCTTTAGTCATTAAACCTGTGCCTGTTGATGGTGAATGGGTTCTCACGGAGGGAATTAGATGGAAATCAGTAAGAATTGAATTGATGAGTTAAAGCTGTGGATGAGGCAGCTCTGAACAGACCCCAGCCTGCTTTGTGGAGCATCAGGAAGGACCCAAGGCCAGCAGGCTCTGGCTGGAGAAAGGGCCACCCAGAGTCACCTACAGGTGGGTCACCAGAAGGGTTTGTGGTCCCTCTTTGACTCACACAGGAGTTCATCCAAGCACAGAATGAAGATAACATTGCAGGGTCCAAGGACTGTGCCCAAACCTGTTTGGCTGAAAGGGTTTCACCACAGGAAAATCCCCAGGAATGTAGAGGATCTTCCCAAGAGGATTTCAGAGCTGCCAGGGCAAGGCCATGACAACCCTGACCCAGTGTTGGTGGCAGGTCCCTCCTGAACTGCCTGCCACCAGCACTGCCACGGGCTGCCATAAGTAGGGACAACTCTGGAGTCCCTAAATCTCTTCTGCCCTTTGCAAGTGGTAGAACTTCCCCCTGTGGGGCCCACAGGGAGAAGAAAACATATTTCAGGTCTGGATTTAGGATTCTTGTAGAGCCTGACAGCTAAACAACTGTAAATGTTTAATAAGCTCCAATAATGTGTACCAATTTTGTATGCAATCTCCTTAATTCTTCAGAGAATCATCAATCAGATAATTTTGCCTCTCTTTCAAATCAGTAGGAGAGGATGAATAATTCATTTCCAACCAGCTGCAATCAGTCTCAGCGATCCCCATCTGGAGGAGCTCAAAAGCAGTCGCAACACTGAGTCAGGAAAAAGAGAGAGCTTTGAAAGAACATCACTGGGAATCAAACCCCTGGAGATGCTCCTGATGTCCTGTCCTAATAACGCCCCCAGCCACCAGAAAAACAAGAGGGTTTTTTTTTTCAGTAGGACATATTTGCAAGTTGAATGGCACAATGAAGGATTTACCCTCTCAACCACAAACATCTAACCCCAGAAGAGAGTTTTTTAGGAAGTTGGGGCTTGTCATGGGAGAGGAAATGTTGAAAGCCAGAATTAGGGTATCTGGAGAGTCCCTCGTGCCCCAGAGCAGGTCCCCTTGTGAAACACCTCGTGTTTATTTGGCTGTCACCAGTGGGAACAGGATTTGGAAGTTTAGGAGGCATTTTGGGCGGGATTTTCATCATATTTTGTGCGTAGAAAAGTCTCAGAGAGAGACGCCCTTGGTTTTATTTGCTCCGTGACAGCGTCGTGGCTGTTGGCAGGCAGTGACCAGCAGCCCTTCCCTGCTCCCTGCACGCTTTTTGAGGATGCTGTGCCTGGATCCAGCAGCCACTAGGTGCCAGTGCTGTTTTACACGAGAAGAAGCTCGAGCCAAAGCCTAGAAAAAAAAGAATTTTTCAGGAATTTGGGCACCTCGCCAGCTGTTAAATATAGCACTCACTACTCCTCACAGTTGCTCGTCCCTCTCCCGGGCTGCTCTCCCTCGACGTGGAGCCATTTGTGCCCTGCTACGTGCTCGGGAGAAGGGCAGAATTCCACCTTTGTTTTATTTTTGTTGTCGTGGGATATAAACCAGCACGAACTGGGGAAACTTGTGTGCACAGGCTGAGCTCCTGTGACCGACTCGAGCATGCCACAGCCTCCCTCCTGCACATCCTGTCCTTCCCAATTTACCAGCAGTATTAGGAGATGCTAAATTGGGATCTGACCTGAAGCGCTGGGGGGAGAGGGGAGAATCCTCTGCTGTCTCCGGGCTTTGCTGCAGGATTTGGGATTTGTTGGATCCTGTGGTAGTCTGAGGCTTTTTCCAGCATCCCACAGAGGGGATTTGTGTGCAGCCTATCTGCAGCTCTCTGGTTTTCAACATCTCCACAACCAGGGTCGTATGTACATGACGTGGGGCTGGGGCCCAAGGAATGTCACTCTTCCAATGTTTACTCCTTAAGCAATCCCAAATCTGGATGGGCACAATCCTGTGGATAGCTGGAGCCAGGCCAGGACGAGTCTCTGGGCATGGAGAGGAGTTTGAGGAGTCCAGGGAGAGAGCAGCCCACCCCAAGAATCCCCAAAGGACAGGGGTTGGTGGGCAGGGGCTAAGTCCCCACCAGCACTTAAAAAGAACACTTGAGAACTGGAATTTTATCCAAGACTGAGATTTTGGGAGACACAACAATTTCCATCTCTTGGAAGAAAGGAAAATCCCATCAGAGCACCACAAGTAGCACCAGGGCCAGGCTGACCCCCAGTAAGTGACTGGCAGGGACTGGTGACCCCTGATTGGGATGTCACCTTCAAAGCTTGTTTGGTTTGGGGTTTCTTTTCCCCAAAAAGGGGAAATCCAGGTAGATACGTGATGGAGAGATGAGATGGTCCCTGGGAGATTTAGCTGGGAAAAGGGAGCCATGCAAGCTCCAAGGTAAAACAGATCCCTCTGAAAGTCACATTGTCCCATGGACTGAGGGGGTTTCAGTGGGACACGAGAGTTTCCTTGTGGGATGTTCCATGGTCTGGCCAGCTCCAAACACGGAGGTGTGTCACTCTCAGAGATGTTTTGTTCTCACTCTGCACCTCAGATGAGAGGCCCTGTGTTGTAGAGACCTCCAGGGAAGCGCTGGCTGGAAGAAAGGAGATGGAAAATGCAGTTTTTGTACCTCCTGCCTTGCCAGCAGCCAAAGATGAGGCCATCTGCTGATTTTTCTGGGCATTGATCTCATCACTTACACCTCAAACTTGTCTTGGACTTGTTGCTGGAGGGTGGATATGGCTTTTGGCTTTGTCTTGCTTTCCACTGGGAACCCACATCTTTACAAATGGGAAATAATGTTTTTGTTAAGTTGGGCTGTGGGTTTAAGATTCCTTGGAAAGTCATCTTTGCCCTCCAAAACTGACCAGCCAGCTGCTGCTGAGCAAAGAGGGAACCTCAGTTGTGCGAGGGTGGAAACATTACAGCACAAAAGCAAATTCTCCATTGCCCTGGTTTCGGAGGAAATGAAAGCAGGACATCAGGAAAAGCTAATGAGGGAAAATAATAGAGCTGGCAGCACTGCTGGAGCCCAGAATACAGCTGACCTCTGTGGAAGAACTATGTCAAACTATTTTGGCAAAATCTCTTTAACTATGATGGTCTTCCAAGGAGCAGGGCCTCATCTTAAAAAAGATTTATATATTGGTGACCTGGCAACAGGCTCTTCTCAGGGTGGGACCAATCCCTCACAGCCCTAAAATATGGATCTCCCCATTTACCCCTTATTTTTGCATGGTGTTGTCTCACTATTGATATAACCTCCAAAAAATCTCCACGGGGATCGGGTAAGGAATGATTATCACTGTGATAAATTCACAGCAAACCCAGTTCCTGTAGCACTGACAGGTAAATAATTACTGACCAAAGAGGTGCTGGGAATAGAGCCCAAGAACCCCATGATTTTTCACTTAGAAGTGCAGAGATACAAAACTGCTGATTTTCTGCTGCGTGTGCTTGGTCACCAAAGTGCACGTGGAAAACACTCCTGAACAGCTTGTGACCCTGCCAGTGTGACCTGGGATCGATCCCTCTGGAGCAACGTGAGCTCCTGTTTACCATGGATGCATTAAAGGACTGAGGCTCGTGTTTAAAAAGTTTTAATGATATTTCAAAGTCCAGTGAATGTCCTCGGATTACTCTAAAATCACAGAGTTGCTTCACAGAATTTAGTCCCAGTTCTAATTTGTAATGGATGATTGAGATGCCATTTTTCCCTTCATTCCCTTTAAACACACACGATTGTCCTCCAGTAAATGGAAATTGTGATTTTTCGCTACACTTCACAGTGTTAAAACTCTATACAAACCTTGTACTACTCGTACAAAAATAAGTGCTTCATGCACACATTTTTAATACTGCTTCTTGCCCTTTGCTTTGACATCTTTCTGAACTTATATAAATAGCTGAAAAAGCAGACTAAACTTACTGAACATGGAAAGTGAGAAACACTTCCCGCCAACGGTTTGAGAGACTCTCCTGGCTATGTTCCTCGTTGGCAAACACCACTTAAAGACAGAGACAGAAGAGAAAAAAAAACAAAAAAAGCCACGAAATCCATAACACTCTTGGTTATTTGGCCCTCTGTGACCAGGTTTGTCCTTTGCTGCGAAGCCAAACGTGGCCAGCAGCAGCCACAGAGGACTTGTAATACCTTTAGGGTCACCCTAAGGAGCTACTTCATAAATAGGAGGGGTCTGATGGGACTTCAGTCTGTACAGCTTATGGGATTTGTTCCATTCTGGGGGAAATCGAGTCAGAAGAGGAAAGGAACTCTTGATTCCTGCAGTTGCCACCTTGTCACAGACCCTCGTGCTTTGCACAGCTTGGGGGATGCACAGGAAAAATCTCCCCCTGGAATGGCTTCTCCTCTGCCACATCACAGCATCTAAACCAGGTGAGAAAACTGGGGCCAGATCTGCTGGGTGTCGTTGACTCAGTTGTAAATTCTTCCTTCCAAAAGGGTTTTTTTTGGTCTTAGACTGAATAAATTCAAGTTTTCTTAGTGTGCATCACCGTGTAGGATTTATGATATAGGATTAATGTGGCTGCTGTAGTTACCCAGCACTGGATTCCTCCTATATCTCCACAGCATCATTATTCCTGCCTCGATCCCATGGCAAAAATAAATGGATAATGCTCCTGCTGTACACCAAAGGATGCTCCCCAAAGGGTTCAAACACAACACCAACTCTGGTGCTCTCCAAAATAAGAGGTGCCTTTACTGTTGGCGTGAACCCTGTTCCACTAAATTAATTTTTGCTGGAATCAGAGCAGGCAGCAGCCCTGATTTTAATGTGTAAAGCCAGGCAGGGCTCTTTCCAACCTGGGAAAATGTTCTTTGGATATAATTTTATTCCTGTTGAGGTGCCTGCTATTACTGGGCCATGGCTGTGAGCTCTCGTGCTCTAATTAAGTAGAGAATTGGCCTTAATGAATAGCACTTTTCTGCTCCTCAGGCTTAAAAGTTTCCCTATTTTTCAGTGAATGTGCCATTCGATGGCACAGAAATACACTGGTATTTGCCTTGTTTTGGATATGGCTGGGAGGGAGCAAAGTAAGAGGGAAAACTCTGCTGAATTCTTGTGCCCTGCTTTAAAAATAAAATTAGCATGGAAGCCTGTTAAAAATTAGCCTCTTAGGCTGGGCACAAATGTTTAGGATAACTGATTTTTTGCCTTGGCTGTGCCGGGAAGAATTTCAAAGAGCCTTGAGATGCCCCGTGCTGGTGGCAGCGGGGGCTCAGGGGCAGGGAGAGGCAAACCCCCGTGGCCAAGGGGCACCTCTGCTCTGCCTGGCCTGGGAAAATTTGGGGTGGATGCAGGAGAATTCCTGATGCACTGAGGGGTTTGTAGGGCACCCCCATCCTTCCCCAGTCCCGGTCACAACAGCCACAGGACCAGCTGTTTTCAGCACAGGTTATTGCTTGTAAACACACACACAATAGGTGTATAAATATATATACATATAAAAATATATGTATACACCAGAGAACCTCTCATTGCCTGGGCTGAGCTTTTGCTTTCTAGTGTGAAAATCTGATTTTTGCACGATTTTTTTTTAATTTCTCCTTCCCCCCCTTGCCCTTAACATCCCGTTGAAAAACTAAAGACCTACACAACTGAAACTCTGACTAAAATTAACCTTAGGCCACAGATTATCTTCGAATCATGAGGGTGTTGAATTACCATACTGAGATTGTGTTTCTTTTCCTTTCTGCCTGTGCTGGGTTTAAGGGAATTGGGTTAAAAGGCTCCGTAGCCATCGCTCCGTGCGGCGACAGCGAAGGCAGGGTAGGCTTCATAGGTCGCATAGGTGGCCAAATCTTGTCCCATTGTCACTGCTTGCTTGAGCTGAGTGGCTGTGACAGTGGCAGCTGCGTTGGCAATGGTGTATCCTGAAGGAAAAAAAGAAGGGAAAACCTGTGGATTAGTGAAAATCCGTTCAAAACTCACCATCGCCTGGTAGGTTGTGATGGGATGACTTTCAGTGGGAAAGGTTTGAGCAGCAGTGAGTTTGTTAGTGGGAGTAATGTGAATAAATTAAACAGTTCATAGGAAAATGAAAGCATTTCCTCAGCCATGATTTGTTAAATGTCCCTCTCTGTTGAATATTTTTTCCTCAGGTTTTAATTATTTTGGAGCTAATGGTCTCTGGACAGGTTCCCCCCCGCTGTATGGCACGAGGAGGGCAAGGAAACAACCTAAAATAGGGGAAACTTGGGCAGGATTCATGGAGAAAATATAGCTCTGATCCCTTCACAGCCAAAATATAGAAAGTTCAGGACAGCCATGGTAGGGAAACTCCCTCAATGCAACAGCAGGGAGAAAATATTTAGGAGATGGGATTTTTTGGTTTGTTTCTTTTTCCCCATTGGTTTCTAATGGAAAATGTGGTTTCAACACTTCCAAATTTTCCATGGGAAGATGTAAGTGTTGCTATTTGAGAATGAATCACTGGGAAACCAGCATCATTTGGGGCTGGTTCCTCTGAGGGCAGGGCATAGCAGCTTGTCAACCAGACCACAGTGTTTTGTTGTAAAAGAACCGGGAGTTAAGAGAAAACCCAAATTTAGGAAGAGCAGTTGGGGTATCCATCAGATCTGCTGGGCCAGGCTCTGCTGCCAAAATACATCCCCCAGGATCCTGTGAGACCAGGATCAACTCAAGGTCAGCCAGAGGCAAGGTCCTCTTGGTAGGGGAATGGAAATATTGGGCAACAGGGAGCACACATTGCCTCACCAGAGGTGTCACTTTGGGGAGAAATATGAGGAATTCCTTACAGTTTGAATATTGTGTCTCTTCACAGTATTTTCTTTGCACCAGCAAAGCCAGGTGCAATGTTTCAAGCAGGAATTGAGAAATCTGAGACTTAAGGCACATCTGCCACCGTCGGGAGAGGAATGAGCTGCGAGCTGGGCATGGCCTGAGCTGAGCTTTAGCAAGCCCTGACCAAAGACTGGAGTGTGCTGCAAGCAGCAACTTCAGTGCATGTCCATTTGCCAAGCTCCTGAGACAAATAAATAAGGGTGGATGAAAGAAAAGGAGAGATGCTAATTAAGCAGTAAGTGGGGGCTGGATTCAATAAAGAGCTCATTTGGTTTCCACGCTGCGGAAACTGCACAAGCCCAGACAAATTGATTTTTCTGTGGCTTTTGTGGACTCCTGTGGCAGGAAGCCGGATAGATTTTTTTTTTTTTTTGTTAAATCCATCCTTGAGACACTCCAAACAACTCAGTAGTACTGACTAATGTGTTCCTCATGTGCAGCTTGGCACATGGTGCTGCCTCTCC
Organism: Notiomystis cincta; assembly: GCA_013398075.1. Classification (NCBI taxonomy): domain Eukaryota; kingdom Metazoa; phylum Chordata; class Aves; order Passeriformes; family Notiomystidae; genus Notiomystis; species Notiomystis cincta. The sequence goes on from VZRX01020515.1 coordinate 17,325, forward strand.
ATCAGAGCTACCGTCATGCTGGAGAGCACAGCAAATGTAATTCCTGTGTTTTCCATGACTTCCCAAGCTGTTTTGGGCAGTTGTAAGAGCTATTGAGTACAAAGGCTCAAACTGGGAGCAAAACCTTCCATGGGGGTGTGAGAGCTGGGATAGGATCCAAACTTTCATGGCTGCATCATTTCTTTGGCAGATGAAATCCTAAGTGTAGGCTCAAAAGGAGCTGGGGGTGCTGGGGGAGGACGAGGGCCCATGAATTCATCAGCCATGTGTCCTTGCAGGGAGGAGGATCTCCTCCATCCTGGTGACATCAGGGCCAAGGAGAGGACTCATCCCAGGTGTGACACTGGAGATGCCAGCTTTGCATCTGGGAATCCCAGTTGAAGGAGGCATTCACAAACTGGGAGCAGTGGAGGGGAGGTGTGGAGCCAGGATGGGCCTCGGGATGCTGGGAATCCCTGCCCTTGGACACTGCTCCAACTCCCCTGGACATAGTCCCAGCTGTGGCATTGACCTGAGGGGTCAGGGTTGGAGCAGAGCCCCCCACCCCAGTGCCCCCAGCCTGAATTTCTCTGGGGTATCCTGGGATAGAGATAAAATCCTTTATAGGCAATAAACTGGCACCGGGTGCCCAGAGAAGCTGTGGCCGCCCCTGGATCCCTGGAAGTGTCCAAGGCCAGGTTGGACACTGGGGCTTGGAGCAACCTGGGACAGTGGGAGGTGTCCCTGCCCATGGCAGGGGGTGGAATTAGTGATCTTTAGGGTCCCTAAGGAGTCTGGAATTCTCTGATAAAGATGCCAGACACACAAGTAACATGAGCCACTGTGAGGGAACACAACCAGTCCTCAGTGGCCAAAACCTGCTTCATTCTTCACACCCACAAGGAACCAGCAGGAAAAATGACATTCCAGGAGACCTTTGCTGAACAGACATGCCCATACCTGGAAAAGCTGGTGCTGCAGGAGGCACCTCTGCCCCCTCCAGGGGGATGCCCAGGGTCTGCAGGGTGTACTCTGCTGCGTAGGTCTTGGCCTCGTCGATGTAGGCGCTGAGCTTGGGCGGTGTGAAGGGGTGTCTGTGAGAACAGCACAAGTCAGGGGGTTTGCACTCCCCAGGGCTTTCCTGAGAGATGTTGTGATCCACTTAGAGCTGGCACCATCCCTCACAGCAAATGGAAGCATTGCTTCCCCGTGCTGGTGCATTAACAGAGCTGCTCTCCTCCCAGTGCTCTGCTTCCTCGCTGAGGTTATCGACCCTGGCTCTTATGCTGGACACCATGTCCTGGCAGAGTTTGTTGTGCTTTTTCCATAAAAAAAAAAAAAAAACCAACAAAACCACCAAACCCTGCTGTGTTTTTCCTTTACAACACCCAGTCTGAGTTTTTCTTTACAATTCACAGCAAACAGTCAGAAATGTTTAGGTCAGAGATGTTTACAATCATATTTGGAGCTGAAATATCAGCATGTTCCTTCAAACTCCTTTCATTTCCCCACAAAGGCTATCATTTGCTTTCTTTTTGTACAAAACAAGCACCTTTTTGCCTGATTATGTCTGGCTTTCTGTAATGTCTGCACCAGCAGAGAGAACACCAAGCATGGCAGACAGAAGTTAATTATACTCTGTGGATGTTTTTCTCCCTATATTTTAAAAATTATTTATATATATAATAATACAAACATATATATATAAATATACATTTAATAAATATTCTAAAATATATTTAATAAATATATTTTAAAATAAAAGGAAACGGAGACCTGTGTACTTGTGACTTTGAAGACAGCTGTTAGCTAAAATACAATTTAAAAAATAAAGCCTAAGCCTCAGAAACCTCCCAAAAATGACGTACATGGTGGGGTTCTGGCTGGCAAGGGCAGGGATGGTGATTTTGTAGAGGAAGAGCTGTCTTTGATCCTGGCCGATGGCAGAATGGAGCTGGTACACAGGCTGTCCCCAGTTGTTTTTCTGACAGATTTCTTCTAAGATCTAGAAGGGAAAAAAAAAGGGATTTGTGCTGGGGTTAATTGCTGTGCAGAAGCCTCCTCGCTCAGCTCCAGCCCCTTTCTGAGCAGCTGCCTTCCCTCAAAGCGCTTTCAGGGAGTCCTGGCAGCTTCCTCAAAGCTTAGCAAAAAATACAAAATAAATGGCAGACAGGATACTGGCACCCACCTTGAAGTGTAAGATTCATCTAAATGCCTTATACTTTAAGATCTATTTAATTCCTGAAATTATTCCCTGTTCAGTTGGGCATCTGGGTCCTTTTGCAGATAAGATTATTTCAGTGGGTTTTTCTTTGAGTTCTCCTCAGAAGCTCTGTCTTGCAGACTTCTGTTTCAGAGGACTGAAGAAACTCTGGTTGCATTTATCTTCTCTGCTCTGCTGCCTCCCTGGCTTAGTGGGTTACAGAGCACGAGAAGTCCAAATAGGCTGCTTTTTCAAAAGAAAAAAGGTTGTGTTTCCATCCAATTAATTCCATGGGTTTCAACAGGCGATTGCAGCTTTTGAAATGCTGAACCACGTTGCCCTCAGCCCTGGCACAGCTGATCCCCTGGTGATTGGGGATTGCTGTCCAGAAACACTCCTCCTTTGGCTTTGGATTCCAGGGGTTTTAACCCACTGGCTGTGTGCTGTCCCAGCTGGATTTGGTCACCTTCCATTAAACCAGGTTGTTCTGACCTGGCCTTGAACACTTCCAGGGACAGGGCAGCTGCAGCTTCTCTGAAAAACCTGTGCCAGGGCCTCACCCCCATCCCAGAATTTCCTCTCAATATCCCATCTAACCCTGCCCTCTGGCAGTGGGAAGCCATTCCTTGTGTCCTGGCACTCCAGGCCCTTTTAAAGTCTCTCTCTATCTTTCTTGCAGCCCCTTCAGGCACTGGAAGGCCAGAGTTAAGTCACCCTGAAGCCTTGCTGTGGTCTACCTCATTTACAGCTCACTCTTGAATGGATTTAAAACTAAAGTGTAAAATTTAAACCTCAGTGCTGCTTTTGCCACAACAGCTGCAGCTGAAGTTTAGCTTCTTGCAGTGTGAAACGCTTCATTGCATAGTTCAGTTCTCAATTACAGCAGTTCATTTTTTCACCGAGGCAACACTTGTTCCCTGCTGTCCTAACTCCTCAATATGTTGGTTTTATAAAACTGAATTTCACCTGCCCGAAGGCCCTGCAGAACCAGTCCAGGGATTTCACACCTCTAGCAGAAGGTGTCCCTGCCCATAGCATGAGTTAGCACAAGGTGAGCTTTCAGGTCCCTTCCAACCCAAACAATTCTGTGACTGTGATTTGCTGACAAAATAGAATAAGGGAACTTTTGCAGGAGGGAAGAAAATCCCACTATCCAGTTTTCTGGAAGAAAACAAGGAAGTTTTCCTAAACTTTGGCAAACTAGATGCTGTGGCAATTGTAATGTTAAAAGGCAAAGACATGCTTCAAAATTCAGGGTGAAGTTGGTTTCTCGTGTTGCTCTGCACATTCTAAGGGGAAAAGAGTTACTGTCAGAGCTGGACATTCAGAAACTCAGGGAATTTATTCTGGATTCCTCCTCAGCCCTCAGCCCTCCATCTGCATCAACACACACAACCAAATCAAAGGCTCCCTTGAGCCAGCAGAGTTTCTGCTCTAGGCTGGGTTATGTCAACCCTTCTTTCCCCATAAATGATTTGAAAATGTGCATTATTTTTCTACACATATGCGTTGTTCCTTGGTATCAAACTCATTGTGGGTGGGAATTCCTTTATCTGCGGTGCTTTTATGGTGCAACAGCCAGAACTGGATTAAGGCATTTATGACAACTCCCCATGGTGATCTTAAAGGTCTTTTCCAACCCCAGCCATCCCAAGATTCCATGAGAGTGGGCAAAGCAGGTGGATATTGCAAGATACAACTGGCACTGCTCGTTTTTTAATGTCTTTTGAGACACAAGAAGGGATTTATTGACCAGGCCCCGGCGCGGATTCCATGAGGGGCCCGTTTTCCCAGCCCAACCCTCGGGATATGGACGCTCTTTTTGGGGCACGTACCTGAGGGGCGAGTTTGATCCCCTGGGGCTTTAGCGTGACGTGGTTCATGGGGGTGAGCTCCATCCCTGGCAGGAGGTCGTAGAGCTTTTCCTCTCCCCTCTTGTCTCCCTTGAGGTGGTATCCGCGCCCCAGGCCCGGGAACGCCAGGTAGCCGCGGCCTCCCAGGCCTCGGACGCCCGCAGCCCCTACAGGTACATTCATGTAAATTTCTAGGAATGTAAGAAGGCATTAAACCGAATCAAATCACGGGAAAAAGGACCCTGATTCTTGCTGAAATGGAAAAGTTAGCCCCGCTTGCTGGGAGGATTGGGAAGCAGGCGGGCAGGAGGTCCCACGGCCTGGTGGTGGGATAACACAGACTTGACACTGACACCCTTTTTGGATAGGTGAGGTGTTTTGGGGAAAAACTGCTTCTTTCTGCCCATTTTCCATCTTCTCTGGTCAGCTTTCATTTCAGGACAGCTTTTTACCCAGCTTTGTAGCTGGAAGGCAGAGAGGGGACAGCTGGCATCTTTTGTTACCCACCAGTGTCATTTCACCTTCTTGGAGAATTCAAAACTTGCACAATTTCATCCTTATATGACCAAAAATCCCTTTTGGTTTTCCCCCATTACACTTCCATTTTTTCTCAGGGAACCCTACTTGGGAGTCTGGGGAGAGCGTGAGGCAGGAGACAGGTAGGAGGATTATCACATCTGCTCCTTTCCTAACACAACCTTCAGAGGAGCTGCTTCACCTGCCTGGGGAAAAACTTGAGGAACAAGGGATATTCCTGACCCCTTCCTGGTGGAAGGAGAAAAACTGGCCATCAGGATCCTTGTCAGGCCTACCAGGGTGTCACACAGAGTCCCAGACTGCTGTGGGGTTTGGCTAGGGGACACGAGGAGTCATCTTTGGAAGGAAGATTATATGACAGTGTTTATTTGCTAGCCCCTAACTTATGTCTGCACTGACCAAATGATGTTTGCATTGATGCTTAATTTGGGGGTACCTGAGGGTGGAGATTTGATTTGATTCCAGGCAGGGTCACCCAAGAGTTCTCAGGAATACTCTCTTTTATTCATAGATTGAATTAATTATTATTAAGTTACCAGTCCCCCAAAAGGGAGCCTCCACCTCCCAGAGCACACAAATGCTTGCTTGATTTCAGTGCTGCTTTCCTACCCTGCACCAGGGTGATGTGACTTCCTTGGGAAAACTCCATGGCTTTGGGTCAGAAAACACTAGGACTGGTAAAATTCTCCCTGCAGCCTTCAAAGCAAAGAGGAAACATTGTGGTGGTGCTGGCTGGCTGTGGGAGCCAGCTCTGAAGGGGGGAAAGCAAAAGCGTTTGGTTTGGTGTTCCCTGACAGGCCCAAACCAGGAGGGTTATTTACACTGGGCTGAGGGCAATCCACAAGTTCTTTCCAGGAAAATGATTATTTTTTTTTTCAGCTGCAAGATTGCCTTTGGGAAAGACAGAGCCTAAACCCTGTGTTTTTCACCCCTTTCTGAGCGGGACCCAGGAGCTGGGGCAAACCAAAGGCCCTTGAGGCGCGTCTGGAGGAGCCGCTCGGCGTGAGGGGAATTACCTCGGACGGAGGGGGGCCGGAGGATGCTCCTGCTGCCGAGCCCCTTGGCGGCGGGGAAGTGCAGGTTGGGGATGGCTGCGTAGGCCTGGGGTGCGTAGAAGACCGGGGCGCCCAGGTAGGCGGCGGTGGGGTCGTAGAGGTGGCCCAGGGCGTAGGTGTAGTCCCCCTGCAGCACCGGGGCCCTGCCGCCCGTGCCGCGCGTGTACCTCACGTAGCTGTCCTTGTCCACCGGCTTGGCCAGCGTCACCTCGATGGGGGACCCGTCCAGCACCTTCGTGGTGGGGAGAGAGCGTGGGATGAGTAAGTGTCCAAAGCGCGTGGTGGAAATCCCGCCTGCAGAGGAACTGCCTCACGTCCTAATGGGATGGGAAGATGGAGGGAATGGCCCAAAAAAAGCCCCAAATCTCCCTCACGGAGGGGCTGGGTGAAGGTTGAACCTGAGAGCGCCCAGCCCTGGCCCCAGCTGGGAGAGGCTCCTTCAGCAAAGCCTTCAAAAGGCCTCGCTTCCCCACAAAGCACCTCGTAAGCCGGCGAGATTACATGTGCTCCCGTGGGGAACAGCAGCGGCACTAAAAATAGGAGCGGGGTTAACACCTCTTTGGGAACAGCTCCGGCTTTACAGTGAATTACATGCAGTGCAAGAAGGGCTAAATTCAGCAGCCTCCTCGCAAATCCGCATCTGAATTTGGAGCAGATGTTTGGGCTGACCTCGTTTGTCCCAGTTTGCCATTCACACGCTGCCCTGCCAGTGTTTTTGTTGGCAGTCTGGAACAAGGATGTGAGTGTGAGCCAGGGGGGGATCGTAACCCCTCCTTTCCTAGTTGTTCTTTCAGCTTTTCCTGCTTTTTTTTGTCTGAGCAGTGAGCTAGAGCCAGGCAAACACTTAGCACAAATACAAGGAGCCAAAATGAATCGTTTGTGTACAACAGAGCTGCTGAAAAACAAATCCAGGAGTATAAAAGCAACCAGCAAAGAGAAAATCGGGATAACACCTCCGGGAGGGTTTTGGAGCTAATAAAGCAGGTGGCTTTGCATAATATACTGCACCCAAGCCCCAGGAATTAACATTTACAGCAGCTTTACCTTCCCATTCAAGGCTTTCATGGCCTCCACTGCGTGTTCTCTTTTATTAAAGTGCACAAAGGCATAGTCTCTAATTTTCTTTACTCTCTCCACTGCACCTGTGGAAAACATTGGAATATTAGTGGGAAATGAGGATTAGTGAAAACAAAGATCTGAAAGAGCAGCTCTATCAGGTTATGAGCCCCTGGAGAGCAAAGACTAAGCAAAGGTAGAAGAACAAGAGGTCAGTATCCCCTTACCTCTTCGGATATATATTCCAGAGGAAAATCAATATATAATGGTTGTAGCATTCCAAGGCAAACTAGAAGGTTTTGGGATCAGATTCCCATTAAACTGGAGTGGTTTTATCCTGTCCAAACCATTCTGTTGGACACTACCTTTGGTCTTGTGTCTCCCTTCTGTGACAGACCATGCTCCAGCTGTGGGAAGATCCCAATGTGATCCCCATCTCCCTGCTTTTGCACATGCATTGGAGGAAGCTTCAGGAAAGCTGATGCTTTTGCCATAAAACAAGAAGGTTGTTCTCTTGACAAGCAGATCAGGATGTTCAGGAAGAATGAGCAGCCAGCCCTGCCCAGGACAGAGCAGCTCAGGGCACTGGGATGGGCTGGGACTGATGGGGCAGCAGGTCTCTCCCAAGGAAACAAACAGTCTCTCCCTAGGAAACAGCCTTTCCCATGGCATCAGGGCTTCTCTGGATGCCCCCAATTCACCTGGACACGGCCCCAGTCAGACTCTGCAGCTGAGGGTTGGCTCTCCTGTGATCAGTTTGGGCTGAGAATCTTTCTTCCAGCCTGAATCTTTCTTACGCCCAATTTACCCAAAGTAATTAAAATGTAAATGACTTATTTTTCTTCTTCTCTGAGTCCATCCTCCACAGTTTTCCCTTTCCCTTGTCAGCTGCTCTGCTGCCAGGAACTTATACTCTGCACTGTCTGTCTCCAAAATAACCCCACTGGTCCTGTTCCCCATGGCCACAGCCTTTTCTTTAATTCCTCATCTTCTCTGCTCCTGTGACTTGGGAAGCACAACATCAGCCAGCCCAGCCTCCTGTAAAACCCCCAGAAATATCCTTTGGAAACATGGCTAAGGGATGCTGAACAGCTCTTCTGTTGGCTTCTCACCTCCAAAAGCTGAACAGGTGCACAGGGAAATGTCATATTGCCACGAAAAGCACTTACTTCGAAAAATGCAGGAGAAAATGAATTCCTTTGGTGTTCAGGGGGAGTCATTAGGAGCTGCAGAGGGCTGAATGAGCCTGTCCCAGCCTATAGCCTGAGCAGGCTGCACATCTTGGAATGACACAGGGGTGGTAAAGCAGCCCTTTGTGTCCTTCTGGGGCAGAGGGTGATTTTCCAAGCCTGAAGTTATGGGAGTTATATGCTGACGCTTTGTTTACAAGCAGAAGCTTTAATGAACTCGCTGTGTTTTGAATATTCCCCTTCTGCCACCTGGAGAGCGTTCCAGGACACCAATCCCCAGCCAAAAATTCTGCTCTTCCCTGCTTCTGCCTCTGCTGGGCAGAGCAATGTGATACCAGCCCTTGGGTCAGCTCCATGGAGAGCCCATCCAAGGGACTTTAGAGAGGGAGCATTGTCCCTCCAGTGCACTGGGAGAGCACAGGCTTCCTGCTGGGAACTCTACCAGGCAGGAGGAATTTTGCTGGGATCCCCAGGGAGCAAGGGCAGGGCTTTTCAGTGAGACAGCTCTACAGAAGGCATCAGGCTGTGAATTTGGCACAGATTTAAGGGCTGAGACTTGTACCATATCCCAACTTGAAGAGCACAAGCAGCATTTCTGGTCCTGTCTGTGGAGCCCTCGGGGATGTGGCAATTGCTGTGTCATGGGGACCTCTGGATCAATTTTTATTGGATGACTTGATGTCAAAACAGCTTTTTAATGCCCTGGATCCAATGTGATTTCAGGTAAGTGGTGCTGACATGTGGCTCAATGAGTGAGGCAGAGAACCAAGGCAGGGCAATGAATCATTTCAGATCCTTGCTGCCTTTTTTTGATCTCACTGTAACTTAAACTGCATTTTCTCTCCCCACAGCTGAAAGTTTTGCTGCTCTAATGCACCCATTCCTGATTTTAGCCACCAAATTAAAAGCTGTTCACTAAAAAATAATTTTAAAAAATTCCAACATGAATGCTGAAACAATAAAGGGAAAATGAAAGCTGAGACAGAACTTCTGTTGTTATAGTGGAAAACTTCTTAGGAGCAAAGCAGATGACTGTTACCAAAGTGTCAAAAGGCCACAAATGTGTTTCTGGGGAGGGTGAGCTTGTTCAAAAGCAAAACTGGGTAAATAAAAGAAGGAAACAGTTCAGAGAGTGGGATAACATAAATTTAACTCAGGGGTAAAATGGGGTCTGCAACAGCTTGATGGTGGCTAAAAGTTTGAGCCAGAAAGGTTGGAAGGACACAAGGAAACCTCATGAAGACCTTTGCACTGCAGCCTTGTCCAGAAAAAGGCATGCACAGAGCAGAAATGAGAAGTTAGTGGAAGAAAAAACGAAGCTCTGCAGTGTATTTTAAAAAATTAATAGAAGGAAGTTAACAGGAACGAGATGAAAGGAGATTTCACATTGCCAAGCATCGGTTCCTAATGCCTAATGGACTGTGTGGCTTGCAGAGCTGCAGAAATGGGTTATTTTTACTTTGTTGGTTTTGGGTGGAATTTCCTAAAGCTGGAGCATCTCAGAAGTAAAATCTCCTTTGAAAGCCAGCAGGATTTTTATTCCCAACTGATCTCCCTGCTTTTTTGAAAAATCTCACCCTAAGTGCATGTAAGATATGCCACAAAGGAATATTGAATTAAATGTAAAGCACTAATTATTCACCAATTTGCACGAGGACTGGGGGGGATGAATGAAAATGAGTTCAGAATTTAGATAGATCAGATAAAAAAGATTTGTGTAAAACTATTTTTATCACCATCCCTTGCCACAGAAGAATGCTGAAGTCACCCAGCTGCTCCACCAACTCCTTTTAAGAAAGACTAAATGATTCCAAAGCACTTTGATGACACAGGGCATCCCTATGCAGCATTTTGGGTCTCTTCCAGCTGCCAATCATCCTCCTTCGTGGTGGCTGCAGCTGGGAATTAAGCAGCCCTTAATGGGATGGCATTTTGGGTGGCAGCCTTCAGCCTCACGACAATTTTGGTGACATTTCCCAGCAGACAAAAGAGCTGTTTTTATCTCTTTTGGCACTTTAGGAAGGCAGAAATATTTCCATTTGCAGCACTTGTTTAGGAGGCAGAGCACCAGTGTGTTCCTACCTGGTTTGATGTTGTTGAACTCCTTCTCTATGGTCTCCTCGGTGGTCGAGAGCATGAGGTTCCTCACGTAGAGGATTTTCACTGAGGACATGGTGTCCTCGTCCACCTCCACCTCTGGCTCTGCCCAGTCCACGGCGATGGGGTGTCCCCACAGCTGGATCCTTCCTTTAAGGGAAGGGGCATGGTCAGTGCTGGGGGGCTTTGCTTCCTCTCACCCCTGCTCAGGCTCTATTTCACAGCAGAAAGGGCCAAATTCTACAAACACGACCAAAAGAGTCCTCCCTAGCTCAAAGCACTCCTGCTGCATCAGCTCCCTTCCAAAAGCAGATGGTCACACTTGAAATGTCCTCCTGCTAATACCTTTGGAGCCTCCAGAACTGAAAGAAGTGAAACTATGGAATAATTCACTTAAAGCCTGCATTCCCTGGAGTGCTCCCTAAAGGGAAATATTTTAATGCACTTATAAAAATGCCTTTTGGCCGCCAAAGTTTCATTCCCTCGATACCAGAGCAGGGATCCTGAAGTCTCAGCGGGATGGAATGGAACAACAAAAGCAAGGATGTCTCTCTGTGTTTGAATTTGTTTGGGTGAAGCTGCAGCAGAAGAAAAGAGGGACACAAAAAGTCCTGGGGCACAAAACAGGGTGTGGGTGTGGAGGATAAACCCAGGGGCTCTGTGTACACTGGACTGAGCTGCTGAGGGGCAGGGAAGAAAAAGGGTAAATAAATCACATTTCTGAACACTGCTGATGCAGTTGGGTTGGTGTCCCCACTCCTCAAGGCTCAGCTCCAGAATCAAAGGCATCTTTGCCACTGAGCTCGAGAGGAATTTTCATTAAGTACATATTTTGTTCTGTCTGCCTGTATGTGTATTACCAAGGTTGCCATTTTAGATTTGTCATTAAATTTTGGTTGAGTTGGATTTCTGGTTCTGTTTTGCTTTTAGAAAATTCTATTGAATCATTTTAGAGGTGTTCAATTAGTCAATTCATTAAGAGCTGCTAGTGTTGAGTTGATGAGATATTGTTATGAATAATAAACCATGATTAGGTATTGTTGTGAATAATAAACCATTTAGACCTATATTGTTGAGCCAGTCTGAGGCTGAGTTTGGCAAGGGGGTTTATTCTATCAGGACTCAACCCTTTGAATCCCTTACTATTTCCCTCCTCACCCTTTTGCCTCCCAGGTCTCCACATGAATCATTCTAGATTGCTTTAATCTGATTTTTCTTTGTCTGCTTTATCTCTATAGTAAGTAATAGAGTGACCCTTGCCATCAAACCCTGTTGTGCCTTCACAAATTTGTATTAAACCTGTCTTTGCCCAGACCTTACTGGTGATTCTTTATGTGACCTAAACCACTTATTTGCAGCTGAGGGGACAAAGAAAATCCTGCAAAACACTCTTTGCCAGATCTAAAAAGGCATCTCTGCTCGGCCAACCCATTTAAGAAGGGGTGGAGCTCCAAAATGAGAGGGTGAGGGTAGAATTTGGAGGCTTATTGGAAGTGCAAAAGATCAAACTAAACAGAAAGGTGCTGCTCCCTCCGAATCCCTGGTGAATGAGCTGAGATTTGTGGAGCGAGGCCGAGCTGCTGCTCAGCTTCCAGCACTGCACAGATCTGAGCTGTCAGTGACCAGAGGCAAAGGCAGGGCTGCTCGTGGGCTCTGGGCCCCTCTCTGAGCTGCTGGTTTCAGATCGAGAGCAGAAATAATGACCTGCTTGGCTTGCAGCAAGGAGGGAAGCTTGGTGCCTCCTGCTGAAACCCAGCCTATCTCCACCCTCTTCTTGAGCCAGAGACGGGACAAAATTGTAATTTTTTCTAAAAACTCTCCATTTTTGAGCACTTTCCCTACAGAGCTCCCTCCAAGGGCAGCGAGGTTCAGTTTAAAGGAAGCATCTTGATAATGATATTCAATCTCACCTCCGAGGGAGACACATTCAGCTCCAGTCTGAAACTTTTTTTCAGTTCCTGCCGTTTGCTTGAGACATCAGAAGACTTTGGCTCCTGCTCAGACCTTTGGAATTCCCTAAATTGTTTACTGAGATGTCCCTACACTGGAAATCCCTCATGCATTGCACATGTCTGCTCAGGGCTCTGAGTTCCTTCCATCTGTCTCACTGTCTTTGCTCAGGATTTCAAGTGCTCTGCCTGCTCTCACCTTCCTTTTCCACATAAAAACCATGGGAAAGTCGTGCTGAAGCACAGAATGTGCTCCCACCATCAGGGAGATGCTTAAATTGAAGCAGAAAATGCAGAATAAAAGGGAAAATTGTCAGTGTGAGGTATCTACCAATAGCAAAACAAATTCAGGGCTCAACATCATGCTCATTTATTACACAAAAAGAAAAAAAATTAATTTAAGTGACGCAGGGTATAAAACAGGTGAAAGAAGGTGGTTATGATCAAACTCAAACCCCAAGGTTTTTTGGATGCTTTCACCAGCCAGTGAACTGTGTTCAACAAAACAGTGCAGTAGCATAAAAAAGCAAGAGAAAATTGATGAAATCCCTGCAAATGCACTTGATGTGAAGTGACTTCTTCACCTAATACCTGCTAAACCTCTCTCTCCTGCACAATGGTCTTTGGCTGGCTCCCAGTACTGAATTTCATAGATTTACTCTAAAGCAATTCCTCACTCCAAGTTTTTTTTGCCAAAATATCAATTTTCAGTCCATTCTCCAGCCTGAATCTGAGTGATTCCCCCTGAGAGGCCATAACTGAGTCTGTATTTTGTGTTTAACCCAAGCCAAACACAGAAGCGAGCACATCCCACAGCAGAGCTCCATGGATACACGCAGCTAAATCCATCTGGCCGGATTTTTAATAAACCCAAGCTCCTGAACGACCACCATGGATCATCAGCACGGTACTGCAGCAAACCCCACACCCTGCACCCCATGGTGAGTTGGGGACCTCTGCCTCTCTCTAGCAGAGAACTGCTCTCTCTGAGGGCAGAAAACCCAGCCACGTTGACTTCCTTGGATTCCTTGGTCGCCTGGAGGTTGTCACCACAGCACGAGGTGACCTCTGAGCTGAAGCCACCCCTGCCCTCCCTGCTAACCTGGGAGCAGCTTCCTCCTGGCCATGGCTGCTGCCCGGTGGCTCTCGTACTCCACAAAAGCAAAGCCCCTGTTTTTGGTTTTGTCGGCTGCGCTGGGGTAGACGATGACGTCCACGACGCCGTCCGTGACCTTCTTCATCTCTGCCAGGATTTCCTCCCTCTTCTTGGTTTTGGGGATGCCCCCCACGAACAGGCGGCAGTTGTCCACGCTGGCACAGACCCCCAGCAGCCTCCCGTTCCTGAAACAACAGAGCTGCTTTGTCAGGAGTCGGGGGCCAACAGAGGAGAAGGGTAAAGCAAAGCCCCACTTCTGTCCCAAAACACAAGGCCAAGCACAAGGCTGTTCTTTGGGATATTCCAGTGGCCTTGCTCAGTGCAAAAGCTGCCACTCTGCTAAATCTGACACCAAAGTCAGGCGGCACAGCTGAAAAGAAGGATTTGAGGGAGAAACCAAAGCCAAGGTTTGCTTTTCCTTCTTGGGATTCTCCCTTTTGCTGCCACCAGCCACCCCAGGTCCCTGTGTTGTCACCAGTATAAGCCAGGATTTGTTGTGCTCACTGGTGGTTTGTGGCTTCCCACTCACCTCATGACTGAGGTTTTGGGGAAGGAAAATCCCTTGTCATGGAGAAGCACCATTTGGAGACTCACTGATGCCAACTGTTGTGCAGACCCCAAAGTAAAAACTCCCTTTGTTCACCTCTTTGGGGTCAAAGTATTTCTTACAGGTTTGGAGAAGTGCAAAACTTCTTTAGAGGAGTTTCTGGAGCCAGGGAAGGAAGTGGAGGAGGTGGAGAAAGCCTGAGCCCTAAGACCTTCCAAATTTTGCTAGAAATGACATCTCCAAGCCCTCCGTGTGCCTTGATCTGCTCAAAGCAGTTCACAAGCAATCTTTTTTTTTTATTAAAAAAGCCATACAATCACCAGAATGGTTTATCCTGAAAGGTTTTTAAGCAAAGGCATCAACTCATCCCACTTTGAACTGGCAAAAAACATTCAGTGTGGTTGAAATCCAACCAACACGTATTGATGGGCCCATCTGTTGTTGATTTCTAGGTGTTTTGTTCCCAGTTTTTTAGTCACAAACATGAGGGCTTTTTCTGTTCCTTTCTATTAGAAATGTCACTGTTTTGCCAATTGGTTTCCATCCTATTTCACCATTTTTTTCAATTGCTTCATCTCCCAGAACATATCTGCAAAATCTGTCACGAGGGAGACTGTGAATAGAATAAATCAACAACAAACAACCTGAGGGAAACATAATAAACAGTGCTGGTTAGGGGAAAGTTAATTTGATCCCCAGCAGAATATTTTTTTCCAATGTTCTGATAGATTTTTTGTTGGCTTTTTTGTGAGGAAGAAATTTCCTGTGAAAGATGTTGACTTTAATGAGCAGTGACTGCACAGGGAGACAGGAGGAGAGTTCCCCTCAAAACACAGGGATCTAAATAACCTTGCTCTGGGCTGCCAGGAAAAACATCCCTTACATGCCAAAATAGACCGACATATGTGATTTAAAGTTGCTGTGAAGGCGTTTGCCATGTTTACCTGATTTCATAATTATTGAGTGTCTTTATGGCATTCTTGGCCTCCTGTTTATTGGAGAAGGTCACAAAGGCATAGCCCCTGTTGTTGCCATTGAAGTCCATCATCATCCTCATCTCGTAGATTTTGCCAATCTGCCAAGTGAAAGAGATTTATCAGCAAGGTGGGAGTGGTTAATGAAGACTGGAATTTTAAAGCCTACCCAGTTCCAGTTCCATGGGCAGGGACACCTTCCATGGACCAGATTGCTCCAAGCCCTGCCCAACCCAGCCTTGAGTCAGCTGGGTTCAGCCCTGAAATGCAGCTCTGACCAGCACTAATGGACCAGCTGCCATCAGGCTTTACCTTTTCACAGAGGGGGATAAGCTCATCCTCAAAGAGGTCTCTGGGCAGTTTCCCGATGAAGATCTCACAGCCCCTCTCTGGTGGAGGGCCATCCCAGCCCGGTGGTGGTCCCCCATATTTCCTCTGCCCATTTTCCTGCCATGGAGAAAAAGAAAAGTTAGGTTCAGCTGTTGATTTTTAAACATGGATCAAACCAACCCCCTCTCTGGGAATGACCCTTGAGGCAGACACCCTCCTTCCCTTCAGCTCCTCATGGATTCATCAGGGATAACGCAGTGTCCCAAGGCTGGGATACTTCCAAAGTCCAAGTGCAGGCAGGACTGGAAAATGGAAATCCTCCTGGCTCTGGGAGGGGAATCTCCGTGGGCTGCATGTTAGCTGTGGGCTGGGTAATGGAACACTTGCAAAATTTGTAACTTGTCTTGATTTTCACCCAGCCCAAGGATGACACCTGCCCACCCAGGAGGTCCTTCTGGCAGAGAGCAAATCTTGGCCCCAAATAATATTCAATGATGTGAAGGCCAGTCAGTATCTCCTTTTTGGTCTGTTTTTGCTGGACAAGTGTGTCTCTGTTCTCCTCCCCTATTTTTCATCATATTTCTTTCCTTCTTTCCTTCTTTCCTTCTTTCCTTCTTTCCTTCTTTCCTTCTTTCCTTCTTTCCTTCCTTCCTTCCTTCCTTCCTTCCTTCCTTCCTTCCTTCCTTCCTTCCTTCCTTCCTTCCTTCCTTCCTTCCTTCCTTCCTGCCTGCCTGCCTGCCTGCCTGCCTGCCTGCCTTCTCTCCCTCCCTCTCCCATCTCTCCTTTCCTCTCCCTACAGTGATTCCCTGCTCCCAGAGGAGCTGGGGCTCCAGTAATTTTTCCATTTTTGGCTCCCTGATAATTTCTTTAGTCACTTCTCATTCTGGGATTATTCCAGGCAAGCGAATGCCTTGTACAGCTGATTTAAGAGGAACGTAAACAAACAGGAATCCTTACTGGAAAACAGGAATATACCACAAATCCTTTGAGTTTTCTTGAGCCTAGAACAGGCCCTGAATTATCCATGCTCATTCCTGTTTCTCCAATGTTTTCAGCAGTGATGGAGTCCTGGGGACACTTGAATTTGTGTCTGAGCTGGTGTGTGAGGGGGCAGAGCAAGAAATAAACCCTTCCCTCAATTTGCAGTGGCTTCGTTTGTGGCTTGAAGGCAGCACCTCAACAAATCCTTCTTGACAAGGTGCCTGGAGGGAAAGTAGACATCAGCCACCTCCCAAAGATGAACAGCCCAGGTGTGCACTGAGGAAGATGATGTTTGGCTGCACCCACAGACATGTTGGAAGAAAAATCCCTAAGGCACAGGGAAATTAGGG